>CAUYRH010049329.1:0-16737 GCA_963574655.1 Perodicticus potto | reverse complement strand
TAAATATTTATTCACTGAATATTTATTTTCTTTCTTTCTTTCTTTTTTGAGACAGAGCCTCAAGCTGTCACCCTGGATAGAGTGCTATGACATCACAGCTCACAGCAACCTCCAATTCCTGGGCTCAAGCGAGTCTCCTGCCTCTGCCTCCCAAGTAGCTGGGACTACAGGCACCCGGCACAACGCCCGGACATTTTTTGGTTGCAGCCGTCATTGTTGTTTGGCAGGCCTGGGGGCTGGATACGAACCCGCCAGCGCAGGTGTACGTGGCTGACGCCTTAACCGCTTGAGCCACAGGCGCTGAGCCTGAATATTTATTTTCATTGTGAAAAACGGAATGCAAAATATCCCTATGTTGTTTTTAGACATGTTGAAATGTTACACACATAATATGTTAATTAACAGATAATATTAAAATTAAATTCACCTAATACTTCTTATTTTTAAAAAATGTAGCTACTGGAAAATTTTAAATTACATGTGTGCCTTGCATTCTATTTCTACTAGACAGTGCTGATCTGACTGATGGAGGGGTGGTAAAACGATGGCCCATCATCTGTTTGTGTAAGTATAAGTTTTATTGCAAAAAAGCCACAGCCGCTCTTCCACGTACTGTGAATGGCTGCTTTGACTCTACAAGGGCATGGGTGTATAGCTGTGACAGAAACCCTACATAGCTGAAAATGTTTACTATTGGACCTTTTATAAAAAAAAGTTTGCTGATCCCTGCTTTAGGGGCTTATCTAATGGCTGGACATAATTTTCAAAAGCAGAGATCAAAAAACATTCTGAAATGGCACTCAGTTTGAATCAGTTCATGTTTAGGGCTTCCCAAAGTACACAGGACTCTTGAAGATAGGAGCCTCTTGGATTTTCCTGCTTTATTCAGTCTTGTTTCAGAGCAACGATTTTGTCTGCTTTTAAAAAGCTTTAAATTCCTGATGGTGTCACTGCCCGATCCCAGTACTGGGCCTAGTATCACTAAGCATCTTTTGGCCTCTGTTTGTTCATCCATCAAATGTGAAGAAAACTCTCCACCTGCTGGTGAAGCTGTTGGGACAGGATGGGTTAACGTGTAGCAAAGAGTCCTGAGCAAGTCAACAAAAGCTTTCTGATAAATCAGACAATTATTCTTCTAACCACAAAAGATGTCTTTTCCCAGGGCTGCAACTCTAATGCATTTCACCCACATGCCCAGAACAGGTGAGCTTGGCATAAATAAAAGGCCATGTTCAATAAATAAAAGGCCATGTGTTTCTGCCTCATGGCTGTGCCCTACATGCAGAAGGGCAGCAGAAAAGTGTCCAGAACGACAGATTTGGCTCGTAACAGGAAGATCTTTGAAGGCCATCTGGGGAAGGAAGAGGCGGCAGTGGTGGCGGCCAGCTTACAGACACCCTCAAGAAGGTCACCATCAGAAATAGCTCAGAGTCTGATGGAGCACTCGGCATTTACACAGCTTGCTGTGCTATAACGGGTGACAATGTGTTTGGTCTCCCAAAGATGAACCTAACAGGTGTAGAGCCGGTTACACCAGAGGAGAAGCAAGCCCTGTTCTAGCCCTCAGCTCTTGTCTGCCAGGTGGTTAAAAACAGAAAATTTGGGAACCTCCCTCTACCACGAGCTGAGCTTCCACAAGCTGCCTGAGGTTGTTATTGTCTGGCTGTTGAGACCTCCTCTGTGCCAAGTT
Source organism: Perodicticus potto (assembly GCA_963574655.1). NCBI lineage: Eukaryota > Metazoa > Chordata > Mammalia > Primates > Lorisidae > Perodicticus > Perodicticus potto. The sequence goes on along the minus strand of CAUYRH010049329.1, from coordinate 15,047 downwards.
CTTTAGGACGAATGGTTGGAGCTTCTGGAAACTGAAGCTTTACCCTGTGCTCAGTGCTGTATCTTTGAAATCCCCTCACCCTCCATACCACTAGGATATGAGTGCTATCATTGCCTCCATTCCACAGAGGAAGGTAAGTTGCTTGGCCAAGATGAGAGCTGGTATTGGTGCCCAGTTGCCTCTGACTCCAGGGCCTGGACTGGTAAGTGAAAACCAGTGCTTCTCAAAGTGCTGCGGGCATGACAGTGCGAGCCTGCACACTCTTTCTCTGTGGATGTGGATGCCTGGACGAGAGCTGCAGGAAAAAAATCCTCTTTGACTTGGTTTAACCCAGTATTTTCCCAAATGCATTTGGCCATGGAACTTTTTTCTTCAGGGAATAAGCCAGAGGGTTCAATGGGACACATTTTGAGAACAATTGCCCTCTACCACTAGGTCCTGAGAGATGGGGTGGGCATCGGATGTGGTGGGAGTTCTGCAAGAAACAGAAGGCTGATGAGAAGAGGTGGGTTCTCACAGAGTCTCAGAACTAGAACCCCTGAGCAAAGGAGGGGCTGCATAGGGAAGGAGATCTGGGGAGGACAAAGGCATCAGCTGGGAACAGGGGGGACAGGAGGGTGTCTTTTAATGCCCTCTAAAGGCTGGTTCTCCCTCTGGTACATCCATGTTGGGGAGCTCATGGAAGACAAAGAAGGGCGAAGGTAAGAGGAGACACAGAGTGGAAAGGCTCACAGAGAAGGGGCGTGAGAGCGTGGGGTGTGTGGTGGGAGGTGGGCAGGGGCCTGAGGGCTGTGGAGAGGAGAGACAAGAAATCCCAGAAGCCAGAGAGCAGGACTGTGACCTGCTCAGATGGAGACTGCTTAGGGGTGCCGCAGGGTCTGTGTGGGAGGTGATGGTGCAGAGAAGGGGAGAAAAAGTGGATTTGAGTGGTCATTAGGGAGATAAATTCCTGATCCAGGACGTGGGAGAAGCTGAAGGTGAGGAGGGACCTGTGGGTACATTTAGCTAAGAGACAGGAGCAGACTCAGGGGACATGCCACAAGAGGATCTGAAGATCTTTCTGGTTATTATGTTGAGAGGAACAGATACATCCTGGGCTGTAAAGATTCCAGAGGTAGAACTGGTCCAGGGGAGGGAACAGTGGCAATTTCAAGGAGGCACTCTAAATAAGCTACCTTATAAGGTACTGAGCTGCCCATCAGGGGAGGCATCCAAGTACATGCCCATCTATGCAACAGGCTAAAAAGGTAGACAGGGAGACCTGCACATGGGGAGGTTTGGCTAGACCATCCAGCAGCTTCACCCTTACTCTGAGAGTGTCTATGATAGATCCCTTTTCTGATTTCCTACCATTTGTAAAATGAAGATAATTGCCTTGTTTGACTGATCTGAGAATTAGTATTATTAATAATAATGGCAACTATTGACCACTGGGTCTGCCCAGTGCCATGCAAATCGTTGGACACACATAAACTCTTTTAAACTCCCCTACATTAGGGTAAGGGAGTTATCGCTCCATTTAATGGATGAAGATTTTGAGGCACAGAGAGTAAAGGCTGTACGGTATTAGGAGCTGGAACTCAGATCCAGCTTAGCCTGACTCCAAAGCTCAGGCTTCCATGCCCCACTCAGGACCGACCCTCTGGTGGGCGGGCTCGTGGAAAAAGCTGGAATACCAAAGGGCTGATGGAGCTGAACAGGGGTGGGGAGACTAGGAGGGGTCAGCAGGACTTGACTCTGCCTCCCAGAGTGTTTGCTGGGGCCCCATTCCCAGGTGGCACTAACGCTCTCTCTGCTATAACTCACTGATGTGTTGAGGCTTAAATAAAAAATAAGTTTGATTCTTGTTTTTGGTAGCTGTTGTTGATCTGAGCTCTCAAGGCTCCTGCCAAAACGTGCAGAAACCTGAGACCCTCTCCAGCCCTCTGGAGGGTCACTCAGGGGTCCCAGAGAGGTCCCATCCCAGCCAAGGCTCAGGTGCCAGCCACGTCCTGATGGGATGGAACAGAATGAACACATTTGGCCACCTGTCATTATTCTGCATTCTCAGGTGTTAAGTCACTAACTCATTTTAAACCCTTGGGTGCCAATCATTAATTCACTTCAATGCCTCACTAATTCATTTTGAACCCATGGGCGTAAGTCATTAATTTAGTCCAAACCTGAGGTCCCCTCTTCCAGGGGTGCAGGCCCAGCTTCCAGATCCCCACCCATTCCTCCTCCTACAGTGGTGGTGGGCACAGGGACAGGGATCACAGGCACAACAAGGATGGGGACCATGGACTCAAGAAGGATGGGGACCACAGCCATAGTAGCGGCAGCAGTGTTTACTGAACACCTACTGTTGTATGCCCCAGGGGATCACACTACCCGCTTCCCTAGTCTCCAAACACATATTGATCCTTAGAGATGTCTTGAAAAGCCTTAGGCACGCTGATTGGTGTTTGTATTTTATTTAAAGGAAGTGTTTGTGCTTGGTCTGTAACACGAGCATCCTGACTTCCTCTGAACATGGGGCACCCACACATCAGTCAGCATCTGAGCACAACACGCCTGGCCTAATGCTACCTTTTATCTGGACATTGTTCCATTTCCTCAACTGCATCTGGAGGGCAAAGATTAGCATTTAAAATAACAAAATAAAATAATACATAAAAAGCGTAAAAGTAGTGCCTGGAGCATCACAGATCATACATTCATTTTCTCAAAGGATATTTATTGAGCATCTCCTAGGGGCAGGGGCTATTCTGGGCATTGAGTGCCAAGCAAGACCGGCCCAAATGTCAACCCTTGTGGAGTTGACATGCCTCGTGGCAGAGGAGGGGAATAAAATATATCACAATAGAGAATGTTGAAAAGAACATCCTCAATGGCAAGGGACATGAATAAAGCAGGGAAGGACAGGAGTCCAGGGCAGGGTATGTGTGTAGCATGGAATGGAGGGAGCAGGGACAAGAGCAGGTGCAAAGGCCCTGGGGCAGGAGCAAGTTTGGCTTGTTGAGCATCAGCAAAGAGGCCAGTGTGCCAGGAAAAGGGGAGCAGAGCGGAAGAGGACAGGGCATCAGAAGATGAAGGAAAGGGCAGAACCCTAGGGTCACTGTGGGGACCTGGCCTTTCTTTCTGAGGGACACAAGGAGTCATGGAGGGTTTTGAGCACAGGAGACCAAATTCACATGATATAATACACGTTTTAACAGGACCCTCTGGCTGCTATGTGGAGAACAGACTAATTAAGGCTGGGGCACAGAGAGAGACCAGGGAGGTGGCTCCTGTGAAGGTCCTGTTGAGCAGCCCTGGTGGTTTGGAGCAGAGTGTTGATGGAAGAGGTGCAGAGACGGGCTGGGGTTCTGGATGAATTCTGAAGGGCAAGCCATAGGGTTTGCTTCTCGGGAGCACAGAGTAGCTGTCAGGTACTTGAGAGGGGCCAAGAATGACACTATCCACAGTTTGGGGTTTGAACAACTCAATAATCTTAAACGACCCCTGTTCTGATATTTCCTTCTGTCAGAGCCCAGGATGAAGCTGGGCACAGAGCAGCCCCTACAGCCACACCCACTGAATGAATGAACCAATGACAGACATGAAGAAGGAATTTAAGAGGCTGTCTGAGCTAATCCTGCCAAAGGGCAAAACTAAAGTAAAATCTTAAGGTCAGAACGGTGATGGAGACTGGCGCCCCCCCTCCAAGCAGCCCAAACTAAGGTGAAACCTTGACTGTTCTGTGTAGACTTCTTGCAAGCTCCCCGGGGGAGCAACCCATGGTGGGGAGAGGACAAAAGTTCAGGATCTGCCCCTTGAAGGCCCTGTCACTCTTTTTTTTTGAGACAGAGCCTCAAGCTGTCACCCAGGATAGAGTGCCGTGGCATCACAGCTCACAGCAACCTCCAATTCCTGGGCTCAAGCGAGTCTCCTGCCTCTGCCACCCAAGTAGCTGGGACTACAGGCGCCCGCCACAACGCCCAGCCATTTTTTTTGGTTGCAGCCGTCATTGTTGTTTGGTGGGCCTGGGCTGGATTCGAACCTGCCAGCTCAGGTGTACGTGGCTGGCGCCGTAGCCTGTTGAGCTACAGGCGCTGAGCCGGCCCTGTCACTCTTATTGGGGAAAGCCAACAGCAAGGTAGGAAAGAGAAAAAGCTGCACCTGGAAGTGCATCCCTGAACATTTTGGGTAAGTTACTCTCCCTTTCTGAGCTTCAGTTTCCCCATCTGTAAAGTGATGGTGCCCAGCTATAGGCTTAAGGCTCCTTCTGACTCAGCCCTGATTGTGCATTGATTCTAATTCACCCAGGCACACCTGCCCACACGTGAAGCAATCGTCTGCCCCAGGGGATTTTAACAAGACCAGCTGGAGACTGAGGAAGCCACTCCTCCAGGCTCTGAATGAGAGGTAGGTCTGCAGGGAGACAAACATTATACAATCTTATTCTAATATTTGTAATTATTCCCAGGCTAAAAATAAGGCACAGAGCAAAGTGTTTTCAAATATCGGCATTAAGAACACTTTTTACCCAACATAATATAGGCCCCCCAAATGCATTTATGTCAGGCTCTCTGAAATGCTGTGAGCGGTGCTCCACGCCAGGCCGGCTTTCACGCCTTGGAAGCAGTGCAAAAATAAAATGTCCCACAAGCAAAGGCTGGCAGGCCTGCTATTAGCAACAGTATAATCATCAATTATGTCCAATCACAAACTACTGATTTAATAATTATCAAATGAAGTTCTAACTTCTCACCTCTGCTCAGTGGCAACTAATATAATCTCTTGGTTCAAAGAGGTAGCTCCCCGCCCTCCTAGTCCCTTCTGAAAAATTTTCAGGCCTCCACATAAGACTGCATTTAAATTTCTTGTCACTCAAAACAAAGGCGAACCACTCATTTGTAATTCACCAGCCACCTGAACAGACTGCCTGTTTTCCTCTAAGCATCCACGCACCGAAGCACAAAGATCATTTTTCTATTGTTAAAATTGTATAAGCTGGGGCTTTTTTTAGCTGCGAACACACAATTTCACTTCTCTTCCAAGGGCTCCCGGCATAAAAGGGACAGGAGGCTTTCTTTAGTGCCTTACAGATAAATTTTGCTTTGGGGTATTAAAGAAAAAAAAATCAACGATATGCCCATACAACGAGCCAAAAAACAACAATATCAATTCTTTGTCAAGGGCAGGATAGATGTTAGGCTTTCTGCCCTTCCTGGGGTGTGGCTGGAATATGAATCTGAACAACTGAGATTCATTTTCGTAGGTGTTGGGAAGCTTCTGTGTCCAAATTTTCTCTTTTTCAGGAACTGCCAATACAACTGTGCCAATACAACTGATTGGCATGTGGCTGGCAGGCTATGCACCCAGGAGCATACCAAAGTGTGTGCTCCAGTTCTGACCTTGCCGTTCTGGCCAAAGGCAGGCTCCAGCTGCGTTTGTGACTTTCTGGCTACCTCCTCCCAGAGGGACAATCTCTAGACGATTGCCACAGAACCTGCATGCAATCAACTAGGCTGCTTTCTGTAGACTCAGCCTCTGAAGGCCAGGCTCACTTTCCCAACAGCTCAGTGTTTCTGCATAACTGATTATAATCATAATACCTTCCAATTTAAATCTAGAGCTTTTTATAGCTTACAAAGACCTTTTACGGGAATTGGCACATCTGAGCTGCCAAACTCTCCTAGGAGTGGCTCTGGGCAGGAGGATGGCTCTTGTTCTATAGACCCAGAGAGGCTGAGGAGGTGGCTTTAAATCACACAGGAGAGGCAGATAATCTTTGGACTCAGAGCCAGCTGTGTGGCAGGGAATTTGGGGCTGGAACTCGTTCGACCCCACCACCTGATGTAGGCGAGTGGCTTTCTACCCTGGATGAATTAGAACAGACTCAAGTTCACTTCTAAAATATCCCCTTCTCTCATCTGAATGTGCTGTGCTTCCCTGAGTCAGAGAGAAAGGGGTGGGCTTCCATCAGCCCACCAGAAGTTACCTACTAAGTTATTGGTTTTCTCTCTGCAGCAGTTGTGAGGACTAATAGATTGCCGATGGCAGCGACACCATTCTATATGCTACTGTGACGGTGGGCGCACAACATTATGCATTTGACAACCATACCTATAGAACTGTGTGGCACAGAGCAACCCTTATGTAAAGTATAGATTTTGGTGAATAACAGTGTATCAATATTGTTTCATCACGGTCACAAATACACCACACACCAATGCAAGCTGTTAACAAAAGGGGAAATGAGGGTGGAGGAAGAGGGATTATATAGTAATTCTCTATGCCTTCTGCTCTTATTTGCTCTAAACCTACAACTGCTCTAAAAAAACAGGGTCTATTAATGATAAAAAAGAAAACTGTGAACACATACACAGTAGTTAGCATGTGCCAAGCACCGTTTTAAATGCTTAATCTGTGAACTCTTAGAATCCATCTGTACAGCAGCCCTATGAGGTGACATTACCTTCCCCGTTTTACAGATGGGGAAAATAAGACTTCAGAGAGGTAAAGTAACCTGTGCAAAGTCACACAGCAAGTGCCAGAGTTAGGACTCCCCTCCTGAGCTCCAGAGGTTGTGCCCGTAGCTGTGAGAGTGATGAGATTCCAATTACCACTGAGTTTTCGCCGAAGCCTGGCCTCCCCACCATGGGATACTTTGCATGTGCTAGTGTGTGTCCTACCTAGCTCACATGGCTCATGTGGCCTGTTAAACTAGGGTCCGGGGCCAGATGCACCCCATGGACATATTTTCTTGGACCCTCCAGTGTTTTAAAAATATTTGAACTGTCAAAATTCATCAAGTTATACACTTAAGATTTGCGCATTTTACTGTATGTAAATTATACCTCCATAAAGTACTGTGAGCATAAAAATATGTGCATATATATTGAGCCAGTATTTAAAAACCAGACGAGTGCCAAATTGCTGGCTTCTCTTGGGAAATTAGAGGATCTGGCCACCCTGGGCCCATGTTTCCATCGACATCAGCCACCTGGAGCTGGGTGTCAGCTGTCTGTTGGGATAGGCTGAGGGGTCTGTGTTTCCCTCAAGGCCCCTGGGCACCTGCAGTGTCACTGTGGGCCTGGCCTGGCCCCATAATCATCAGCAATTCTCTCTTGCCTAGACTGACACCTCCCATTTTCCCTTGTGTTGTATCCCCCCAATACCTCTTGAGGCCCACCATCCCCTCCCCCACCTCTTCAAAGAGTGATTTCACAGCCCGGTGACAAACAGGCAGTCACAGGAGCAGGAGGTCCCATCCTGGCCCTACCTCTGCTTCCAGGCAGCCCCCCACCCCCATGGCTGACAAAGCGCCTTTCCGAACTGTAATAAAACCAAGTAAACTTTCACCCTGCACACGGGAAGTTTAAATCTTTCAACTCAACTCCCACCTGGGCTCGGGGGAAAAAGGACCATTTGCAGCACCTGGATGGTCTCATATATTGGATGGAGCAGAGGAAGACACAGCAGAGCTTGGCATTCTGTGTGCCATGACAGGGTTCAGGTGGGGTGAGAAAGGGGTGAGTGGACAACATGGGGAATGTATGCAGCTGGGGCTTAATAAAGGCCTGTGACTTCAAGGAAAGGCTGGAAAGAACATGGGTTTTGAAGTTGGGTCTGAGTAGCTGAGATCTGTAAGCTGGGTCCCTGGCTGTGTGGCTATGAGCAAGTCCTGAGCCTTCAGAGCCTCACCTTTCTCAGCCATAAAGTAGAACAATAGTGCGCAGAGCTGCCACGTACAGTGAGTGTGTGTCGGGTGGGTAGATGAAAGAATAAGTGCCTGTCCTTTCTTTTCTGTGCCTCAGTGTCCCCACCTAGAGGGGAGGCACATTAAAGTCCAGCTGGCTGGGAAGACACAAGCAGTTAAAAGACATGCTCTACTCATTGTTAAACAGGGGCCTTGCAAGCCATACATGGAAGCCATACTTGGAATTTCTGGCCAAAGGGTTATTTTGACACAATTTGGGGGAATGTGGAAAGGTGAAAGGTTCAAGTTCTGGAGCTGAATGGCCAGAGCATGGGCAGAGGGTCGCCATGCAAGAACCACCCCAGCCTGCCCCAGCAACAGGCACCCTCTGAGACTCGAGGCTGTCCAGGCCTGCATGCCAGGCCCCAATGACACCTGCTGCTCCTGGAGCTGGTCTTTGAGCTCTCACTGCTCTGTGCTCTATCAGCCATGAACCGTGGTGGCCTTGCCTCCCATGGGGGTCCTAAACAGTAGCAGTTTCCCCTCTTGCAGTGATCCTGACAAGTTCTCCAAAATACCAGCCCCAAAGAGTGAAGCTAAAGGCACATGTATAGCCTTTACAGAGAGGCGGCCACTCAAATGTCACGGAAGTGCCACCCAGCCCAGGCTTTTAAATATAGCAGTGTCCTTTCTGGATGTCTTCTGTGGAGTGTGGCTGGAGACAGCCCTGTGGGAGCCTCAGCTGGACACTAGGGCACTACTGTTTGGCACTACCCAGCTTTCCCTGGCCAGGGGCCTTGCAGCCTCTAACTTTCCAGCCATAGTTCTCACTGTAGACTCAGCTCTTAGGAGTGGGCTCCAAACTTGAGGGGCCTGGGTTTGGATCCCAGTAACCCCCCACCCCCGGCCCCGCCAACTTCTTTGTGGCCATGGGCAGCTGCTTGCCTTCTCGGTGCCTACTTCTGCATCTGAGATTATCAGGATTCAGGTGACAATGCATAACAGTGTGGCAAACAGACGATGCGGTATAGATGCTGATTTTATCATTACTAATCATTCTGATCTTCAGTGCATACAGCCCTATATTGAGATGGAAAAAACACAGCTCCAGCCCTCAAGTCCTCAGAGTCAGAGAGAGACCACAGAAGAGGGCAGAAGGAAGTGGCACTTAGAAGAGGAAGGGTCAGGGAGTTGGTGATTCTGCAGGGCAGAACTAGAGCAGGGCCTCAAGGGGGACGCAGTACTGGCTCCCACAGGAGGAACAGGCTACTGATCCACAGAGGGTGGGGAACAGGGGGTGTGTAGGAGGCGGAAGGTGAGGAAAGGCCCCGTGTAGTCAGGCAACACTCAGAGTCCACCCCTCTAAGCCCAAGGCCTGTGTTCCAAATCCCACATGTACTTTGTTTTGCTCAGGTTTTAAAAATAATTGATATTAGCCAAGATTTAAAACTCAGGGCTGGATGTGGTGGCTCATGCCTGTGGTACTGGCACTTTGAAAGGCTGAGGTGGGAAAATCATTTGAAGCTGAGAGTTCGAGATTAGTCTGGGCAATACAGTGAGACCCCATCTCTACAAAAAACAAAAAAATTAGCCAGCCATAGTGTGGGCACACCTGAAGTTCCAGCTACATGGGGAGGCTGAGGTGGGAGGATTGCTTGAGCCAGGGAGACTGAGGTTACAATGAGCTATAAAGGTGTCACTGTGCTCTAGCAAGGTCTAGCAAGACCTTATTTTTAAAAAAATTTTCAAAAGTTTGACATCAGCCAGTATTTATTTATTTATTTTTTCTCTCTTTTTTTTTTTTGACATCAGCCAGTATTCAAAAACTAGGAGATTTCACATAAAAATTGAGACTTCTAGGCTCAGTGCCTGTGGCTCAAGCGGCTAAGGCGCCAGCCACGTACACCTGAGCTGGCAGGTTCGTATCCAGCCCAGGGGCCTGCCAAACACCAATGACGGGTGCAACCAAAAAACAGTTGGGCGTTGTGGCGGGCACCTGTAGTCCCAGCTACTTGGGAGGTGGAGGCAGGAGACTTGCTTAAGCCCAGGAGTTGGAGGTTGCTGTGAGTTGTGATGCCACAGCACTCTATCCAGGGTGACAGAGTGAGGCTCTGTCTCAACAACAACAACAACAACAACAACAAAATAAAAAAATAAAAAAAATGAGACTTCTAGCTTCTCTGGAAAAATGTGGCCACAGTGGGCCTGCATTCCCACATTAACAATAACAGTGTTTTTGTTGTCAGTACAAGGGAGAGGAATAGTAGTAAATACCAAGTGCTTAGAGTGCGCCAACACTGTTCTAAATGTTTTATGTGTACTGAGTCTAAAAATCCTCATAAGATCCTTGTGAGGTAGGTGCCGTGATGTGCTGGTAAAGGTTTAACAACTGCTGTCTGGTGGGGAAAAAAGGCCCTAAAAATTTGTAGTGTTTGCCAATTTCTGTGGTGCAAATACTCCACTATCTTGGATTTCACTGTATCACTCTCTTCAGAACATTGTTGGTAGGTGCAGTTATCCTCTCTGCTTCCCCAAGGAAACTGAGGCCCAGAAAGGTCAAGAGACTTGCCTAAGGTGATATAGCTAGGGAAGTGGGCAGAATAAGGATTTGGAGATAGGGCAGCTTAGCTCCAAAGTGCGCACTCTCCATCCCCGAGATGCACGGCAATAGGCAGAGCAAAATGTCTATGATCTGAGCTGGGTACCAGCCATTCATTCCTTTAGGTGGCACACAGTCCCCAACTGTCTCTCACCCTTCCCTGTTGTCTTATCTGTACCCAAACTGCTTGTTTTGCATACCTGCCAGGCCCCTGCAGGGATCTGAGGTTGCATCTCTGTTCTGGGACCCCCACCAGGTACACGGACCCAAACAAAAGGTGCAGGGTGGGGCAGAGCCTGCTCTTTTCCCTCTATCCCAGCCTCCTTTCCTGGTGCCCGACACAAAATGTCAGGGCAAACCATTAGTTCCAATGCTCCTCACTTTTTCTCATTCTCTCTTTGCCAGAAGCATTACTGGCATCAATTTAATGGAAGCAATTTTTCTGTTCCCCTTCCCACCTCCCACTACCCCATACAACAAAACTTGCAAGCAACATGATTTATAGGGGAAAAATATCAAACCTAGTTCACTTTGGGTTGGAAATGCAAAGGCTGCTCTATTTTCTATGCTCCGTTGGGAGGTGCTTCCATTTAGCAGAGAAGGGGGCTTGGATGGGGAACCCCATTTTTTGCTATTTCTCAAAGACAGGTAGCCCTTGTGAAACCCCCACAATGTCCCAGGTGAGAGCCAAGGAAGGCAGGAAAAACATTTTTAACAGTGATTTCTTTTTTTTTTTTGTGAGACTGAGCCTCAAGCTGTCACCCTGGACAGAGTGCCGTGGCATCACAGCTCACAGCAACCTTCAACTCCTGGGCTCAAGCGAGTCTCCTGCCTCCACCTCCCAAGTAGCTGGGACTGCAGGCGCCTGCCACAACGCCCTGCCATTTTTTGGTTGCAGCCGTCATTGTTGTTTGGCGGGCCCGGGCTGGATTCGAACCCGCCAGCTCAGGTGTACGTGGCTGGCGCCTTAGCCCGTTGAGCCACAGGCGCCGAGCCAACAGTGATTTCTTAATATCATCCAATATCCAGCAGTGTCTCAGGGTTTATAGGTAGCTCTGCGTTTTTCAAAATAGTTTTTTGTTCATATCAGCCTCACACATTGTGACTAGTTAATGTGTCTCTTAAGTAGGGTGACCAACTGTCATAGCTCGGCCCTGGACTGACAGAGTTCCTAGGATGCAGAACTGGGAAGGTCTTAAGGGCAAAAATTTCCATGCTAAACTCAGGAAAGTCCTGGGCAAAATGGGACAAGTTGGTCAAGCTGTCTTCTAATCTGTAATCCCCTCTCCATCCCTTCCCATGTGGGTGCATGCGCGCACACATACTGTGTGCAGGCTATTTATATGTGAAGGCAAATGGGGGTATTTTCCTTAAGACTTTCACCTGAACATAGCTGATCAGCTCAGGGACCAATGCAGGTCTCCTGATAATCAATGACATTCATTATCAAAGGAGTCTGAATTTGGGACAGGTTGATTTTGAGTCATTTGGGTTATTAGCTTGAGTGCTACAGGGTGAACTTCAGAGCTGACGTGCCCATTGTGTGGGGCACCTTCCAGTCAGGAAGCGCTTGGGGCAGCCGAAAAAGCCAGCCTAGAGAAAGGGAAGGGGGAGAGACCCCACCCTTGTGGGGGAAGTACCTATCTTGGCTCAGGACTATTCTGGTTGCCTGTCCCACCCTTTGAGAAGCCCAGCTGTGCTTCCCCCAGCTTCTCATGCAGTGGCAAGAGAATGCTGTGCTCATGAGCTTGGGTTCAAATCCCAGCCCTGCTAGCTGGGGGGACCTCGGGCGCATCTTCTCACCTTGATGGGCCTCAGTTTTCTCTCCATAAAATGGGGAGAAATACCAATCCTTCACTCAAATGATTGCTATGAAGTTTGAATCACATAATCTGTGCATCTGGCATACAATAGATGCCTCACGAATACCATATTATAATCATTTCAGTTCATGTAAGCTCACTTGGGTGGATTTTTGTTTCTTGCATCCCAAGGTTTTCTCTTAGACTCGGAGGACACAGACATCTCCCATGCAGAGGCCCCCAGGATGATTCCTGGGGTGAGGATGGGGTCTCCTTCTCTCCCCCACCATAGGGACAGAACCCAGACTGAGACAGACAGGTGCAGGTGCCGTGCTCACTCCCAAAGGCTGGGCCATCCTGGCAAGTGCCGTTCCCCCAACCCACTCACTGCAAAGAGCAAGAAACAGATGGAAGAGAAATGGCTTTTTCTTCTCCCTCTAAATAACAAGCTAAGGAAAAATAGGGAAGGAGATGAAAAGATTTCCACTGGCTGGGAGATCAAAGAGAAATGGCCATTTTCACTGATAAAACTTTGCTTAAACACTGTCCCTGTGCTCATGCACAAAATCCTCCCAAGGCCACAACCCACGAAGGGTCCAGCTCACTATCGCCTATTGATGTATCATTAATTTCTTTTTGTTTCCTGCTAAGCTGAACACCCGACTCAAGGTGAGAGAATGCAACTGGGCTGCGGCTTCTCGGATTGATAGATTGCATTTCTGCGCTGGGTCCGTTTCATGCTTGGTGACTCCACAGCAAAGCAATTATCACTGTGGAATGCATAATGGCCTAATTAATAACTAATGTCAGCTTGGCCGCTGAGCCATGATTATACTTCAGCAAACCAACTTTTTTTCTTCTAAACATTTGGAGAGAAAAATATTATTGTAATTGACTGGTTAAATTGTCAAAGTGTCCCTATCCTGTGGACGGGGTATAGTAGGAAGCACACAAAACCTGGAATAAGGAGAGGAATTCTGCTGCCAATTTGCTTGTGATTGGTTAGTGTCTAAGTGTCTCTGTGCCTGAGTGTCTGCATTGGTAAACAAAGCCACCTTTCTGACCTGAGGGGAGTGCATGTATGTACATACACAGTATATGAAATCTAGATCTGTGCAGCTTTTGTTCACTGCTGTATCCCTAGGCACATAATAAAGAATAGTTTCTAAATAAATAATGGTTAAGGGCAAGGGCTCTTGAGTCAGGCTGCCTAGGTTCAAATCTTATCTCTGCCTTATACCCCCAGCTGTGTGCCTTTGGGCAAGTTACCTAACCTCTCTGTGCCTCATTCCTCCTATTTGTAAAATATTGATCATAACAATATCTACTTTTGGGTAAGTCATGGAGAATAATGAAATGGTATCTTCAAAAGGCTGAGGATGTTGCCTGGAAGATAGGAACAGCTATAGCAATGTTTGCCCATATTATGTGTCAACATTTGTTTAATAACTATTTATCCAGTGCCTATTGTGTGTCAGGCACCGTGTGGGACCTAGGAAAATAATAGTCTGAAAAGCGTTCCCTCCTTCCTTTAGTTAAGTGGGAGGGACAAGTATTATTTGAATAATTATGCAAACAAATATATAATTACAATCTGTGCAAAGCATTGTAAAGGCCCTGTGACAGTATGTATCAGGGAGGCTTGCTTTCTTTGGGGGGCATGGAGGCGGCCTTCTAAGGAAGTGACATCTGGACAAAGATCTGAAAGACATGTAGGTGTTAGGTCAGTGGTTCTTGGTTTTTTTTCAAGAGGATGTCTGGCAATGTCTGTGGACATTTTTGGTTGTCACAGCTAAAGGAGGGTACCACTGGCAGCTGTTGGATAGGGACCAGCAATGCTGCTCACATCTTGCAAAGACCCGGGGGGGAGGAGAGAGTGTTTGCAAGAAGGTTAATAAAGTGTGCAAAGAGAGAAGTGGAGTAGGTGGGTCACAAGGTGGGGACTAGAGGGCAGGGGCCCTCAGAGGTGGTGGTCAGGGGTCTAGTTTTTTTTTTTTGTACAGACAGAATCTCACTTTATTGCCCTAGGTAGAGTGTTGTTGCATCACAGCTCACAGCAACCTCCAATTCCTGGGCTCAGGCGATTCTCTTGCCTCAGCCTCCCGAATAGGTGGGACTACAGGCACCCACCACAACGCCTGGCTACTTTTTTGTTGCAGTTTGGCCGGGACTGGGTTTGAACCCGCCACCCTCGGTATATGGGACTGGCGCCCTACTCACTGAGCCACAGGCACCACCCAAGGGGTCTAGTTTTTACTTCCAGGTACAACTGTTAAGTTACTAGAGGGTTTTAAACATGGAGGTGTGCCGTGTGCTGCCAATCTCTGAATAGCTCATTTGAGCAGCTGGCAGAAAGTGCTGGATAAATGAATCTGGAAAGCAAGGGGGCTGGATTTTGTGATGCTTGAGTTGTTTTCAGGAAAGGCAGGGATGAGAACAGACCACCCTTTGAGAGAATGTGGCTCAGAGGGCAAGGTAGAGAGACCCATAATTCAGAAGGCACATACGAGGACAGGGACCTAAAGGATCACCATGTCTCACAGTCCAGGTCACACCTGGGTGTAACCGTGAAGGCCACATAAGAATGTACCAAGGGGCTTAGGAGAGGAAAAGCATTCTGGAAGAAGGGAACAGAATGTGCAAAAGTTCAAAAGTCCAACACAACAACTCACTATCCAGGATAACTTGGGGTTAAGCTGTTAGGTGATGGGGAATGGATACAATAATCCTTCACCTTAGATGGGAGAAAGCCTTTGTTGATTTTAGGAGGCAATATTTTTTATTTGTTTTTTTTTTTTTTTTGAGACAGAGCCTCAAGCTGTCACCCTGGATAGAGTTTTTTGGCATCACAGCTCACAGCAACCTCCAATTCCTGGGCTCAAGCGAGTCTCCTGCCTCCGCCTCCCAAATAGCTGGGAGTACTGGCACCCGCTACAACGCCCGGCCGTTTTTTTTTTTTTTTTTGGTTGCAGCTGTCATT
>CAUYRH010049327.1:0-40468 GCA_963574655.1 Perodicticus potto | reverse complement strand
CCCCAGTAGCTGGGACTACAGGCGCCCGCCACAACGCCCGGCTATTTTTCTGTTTTGCAGTTCGGCCGAGGCCGGGTTTGAACCCGCCACCTTCGGTATATGGGGCCGGTGCCCTACTCGATGAGCCACAGGCGCCGCCCGCATATGGCTTTTATTGTGTTGAAGTATATTCCTTCTATACCTAATTTGTTGAGAGTTTTCATCATAAAGATATGTTGAACTTTATCAAAAGATTTTTCTCCATCTATTGAGATGATTTCTTCCCCTTCATTCAGTTGATGTGATGTATCACACTTATTGATTTTTGTATGTTGAACCATACAAGGATTTTTTTTTTTTTGAGACAGAGTCTCACTATGTTGCCCTCGGTAGAGTGCAGTGGTGTCACAGCTCACAGCAACCTCAAATTCTTGGGTTTAAGCAATTCTCTTGCCTTAGCCTCCCAAGTGGCTGGGATTACAGGTGCACACCACAGCACCCAGCTATTTTTTTGTTGCAGTTGTCATTGTTGTTTAGTGGCCTGGGCCAAGTTCTAACCTGGCAGCCTGGATATATGTGGCCGGTGCTGTAACCACTGTACTATGGGTGTCAAGCCTATTATTATTTTTTTTATTTATTTTTTTGAAGCAGAGTCTCACTATGTTGCCCTTGGTAGAGTGCTGCAGCATCACAGCTCACAACAACCTCAAACTCTTGGACTTAAGCGATTCTCTTGCCTCAGCCTCCCAAGTAGCTGGGACTACAGGTGCTTGCCACAATGCCCGGGTATTTTATTTTAGTTTTTTGTAGTTGTCATTGTGGTTTGGCCGGCCCGGGCTGGGTTCGAACCCACCAGCCCCAGTGTACGTGGCTAGTGCCCTAGCCACTGAGCTAAAGGCACCCAGCCACCATACGAGGATTTTTGTATGTTGATCCTTGTTTCCCTGTGATAAATCTCACTTCGTTTTTTTTTTTTTGAGACAGAGTCTCAAGCTGTCACCCTGGGTAGAGTGCTGTGGCATCATAGCTCACAGCAACCTCCAATTCCTGGGCTCAAGCAAGTCTCCTGCCTCCGCCTCCCAAGTAGCTGGGACTGCAGGCGCCCGCCACAATGCCCGGCCATTTTTTGGTTGCAGCCGTCATTGTTGTTTGGTGGGCCCGGGCTGGATTCGAACTCGCCAGCTCAGGTGTACGTGGCTGGCGCCTTAGCCCGCTGAGCCACAGGTGCCGAACCGATAAATCTCACTTTGATCATGTTGTATGATCTTCTTGATGGACTGTTGGATTCAGTTTGCTAGCATTTTATTAAGGATTTTTGTGTCTGTGTTCCTCAGGGACATTAGCCTCTATTGTCAGGCCACAAAACAGGAATATTGGCCTATAGTTTTTGTCGTTGATAATTGCTTTTGTATGGTTTTGGTATCAGGGTAATGCTGGCCTCATAGAATGAGTTTGGAAGAATTCCCTGCCATTCAATTTATTTTTGAAGTTTCAGTAGAACTGGATTAGTTTTTTGTTTCTTCTTGAAATTCATTGTTAGATTGTTTATTTGAAGTCTTTCTACTTTTTTGGTGCAGCCATTTAGTACTATAAACTTCTCTCTTAGTACTGCTTTTGCTATATCTTGTAGGTTTTGATGTTTTGTGTTTTTATTTTCATTTATTTTGAGAAATATTTTTATTCTTTTCTTTCATTTCTTTTTTTACCCAATTGTCATTCAAGAGAATGTTAATTTCCTTGTATTTGTAGTTTCTATAGTTTCTCTTGTAGATTTCTAGTTTTATTCCATTGTTGTCAAAAGAGATAACTTGATATGACTTCAATTTTTAAAAATTTGTCAAGAATGTTTTGTGACCTGAAAACAGAGTCTATCTTGAAGTATGTTTCATATACTGATGAGGAGAATGATGTATATTCTGCTGCTGTTGAATGAAATGTTTTATAAATGTTCATTAGGTTCACTTGGTCTAGAAAACAGTTTAAATCCAAAGTTTCTTTATTGATTTTCTATCTAGATGGTCTGGCCAGTGCTGAAAGTAAAGTGTTGAAATTGCCGGCTTTTATCATAGTAGAGTCTATCTT
Organism: Perodicticus potto; assembly: GCA_963574655.1. NCBI lineage: Eukaryota > Metazoa > Chordata > Mammalia > Primates > Lorisidae > Perodicticus > Perodicticus potto. The sequence continues at coordinate 38,407 of CAUYRH010049327.1, read as the reverse complement.
TCTCTTTAGATCTAACATTTGCTTTGTATATCTGGATATATATCAGTGTTGGGTGAACGTGTTGCTGCCCAGCTAGGTTCACCTGCCATTTGCCCAAGAGTGAACCAATACCCAAGACAGCAGGGTTTACATCAGAGAAAGAAAATACTCTGCATAGTGCTAAATGGGGAGACAGGAGGAATTTCTCAAGTCTGCCTCCTTGAGAATTAGGGAGATAGTGTTTTTAAAGACAGTTTGGTGGAAGGGGAGAGCAGAGAGAGAAAGAATGAGGGACGGGTGGGGAAATGAAGAGCAGAGAGAGGGAAGGGGCGAGGGGGGTGGGGTCTTGGTGTGTGTTGTACCTTTTGGGGGCAGAGCTCAATTGTAGAAGGGACTTTGCCTAGTAAATGCAATCAGTGTAAACTGATTTCTTATGCCCTCAATGAATCCCCAACAATAAAAACAAACAAACAAACAAAAAGAATCCACAATCCCAACACTCAGAGGTAAAAAAAAAAAAAGACAGTTTTGTGGCAGAGTATTAGGCAATCAGGATCTGCTAATTGCCTGGTTTCTAGGCAGAACCATCAGTTCTTTGGTATGGGCTGCTGTCCAGGTGGGTCGGTTATTGAAATATAGGTGGAAAATCCAAGACTAGTTGAGTCAGTTCCTTGGCCTGGGTGGGTCCGTTACTGGAATGCAAGATCTGGAAGATATCTCAAAAACTACCCCTAGGTTATGATATTTTCTACCGATAAAAGTTAAGAATCTTTACAACTGCTAGCTGTGCCCTCTAGAGTAGCAATTATAAAGAAGCAAACAAGGGACAGTGACTATTAGCAAGCAAATGAGGGGAAAGCGACAGATAACCATCATTTTAGCTAAGCCTGTTCCTTCACAGGTACAGGGGGCCTTGCTTTGTTCTTGCCAGGCACGTGCCCTTTCATCAATTTGTAAGCATGGTTTCACATATCTTTTTATAATTATTATTTTTATCATTATATTACAACTTTTGTTTTTATTTTTTATCGTTTTTTACTTAGTTTCTATTTACCTGATATAAGGTTAGCTACTGCTGCTCACTTTTGATTGTCATTATGTAAAATATCTTTTTCCATTTGTTTAATTTTTGACTATTTGTATCATTACAGTTACAGTGAGTTTCTTGTAGGTAGCTTATAATTTGGCTATGGTTTTTCTTTTTTCCCCATCCATTCAGCTAGTTTACAGGTTTTAATTGGGGAATTTAATCCATTTGTATTCAAGGTTATTATTGATAGGTGAGGACTTGCTCTTGTCATTTAAAAAAAATTTTTTTTTCTGGTTGTTTTGTATATTTTCTGTTCCTTTCTTCCTCTCATTTTGTTTATCTTTGTAATTTGGTGGTGTTATGGAGTATTAAGATTTTATTTCTTTTTAACCTCATTTGTGTATCTATTCTACTATTGAGTTTTATACTTTTGCATGTTTTCATGATGGCAGTTATTGTCCTTTTGCTTCCAGATATAAGATTCCTTTATGTATTTCTGGTAAATCTGGTAATGAGTTTCTTTAGTTTTTGCTTATCTTGGAAAGACTATTTTTCATTTCTGAAGGATAGTTTTTCTGGGATAGCCTTATAGTTTTCTTGGCTGACCATTTTTCTTTGAGCACTTTGAATATATTTTCTTGGACTATAATTAGAGATTTCTTGGTAGAAACTTTATAGTCTAATAAGTATTTCCTTATATGTATCTTGATCCTTTTCTTTTGCTGTTTAAAAAATTCTTTCTCTTTGACTTGTGACAGTTTGATTGTAATGTGCCTTGGAGAGGACTTTTGGGGTTAAATCTATGTTTTTTTTTTTTTTTTTTTTTTTTGAGACAGAGCCTCAAGCCATAACCCTGGATAGAGGGCCGTGGCATCACAGCTCACAGCAACCTCACAATTCCTGGGCTCAAGCGAGTCTCTTACCTCCGCCTCCCAAGTAGCTGGGACTACAGGTGCCTGCCACAACGCCCGGCCATTTTTTGGTTGCAGCCGTCATTGTTGTTTGACGGGCCCGGACTGGATTCGAACCCACCAGCTCAGGTGTACGTGGCTGGTGCCTTAGCCTGTTGAGCCACAGGCGCCGAGCCATGGGGTTAAATCTATTTGATGACTTTTGAACTTCTTTGATCTGGATGTCCATATTTCTCCCAAGGAATGCAAGTTTTTAGCTATTATTTTATTAAATAAGTTTACTATCCCTTTTTCTGTCTTTTCTTCCTCTGAAACTTTCATAATGAAAACATTTGTTTGCTTAATGGTGTCCCATAAGTCCCACAGATTTTCTTTATTCTTTATTATTTTGTTATTTGTTCTTATTCTTCTTCCTCCTTCTCCACCTATTTTTCTTTCTTTCTTTTTTTTTGAAAAGTAAATTTATTTCAGGTTAATATGACGGTACAAACAACAGGTCAAAATACTTGATTTTGTTAGGTAGAGTCCCTCTTGGCTCCACCTCTTTTTTTCCCTCCCCTTTTTCTTCTTCTTCTTCTTTCCCCTCCTCTGCCTCTTTCTACTCCTCCTCCTCCTCTTCTTCTTTTTCTTCTTCCTTTTCCTCTTCTTCTTTGCACTGGGTTATTTCAAATACCCTCTCTTCAAGTTTAATAATTCTTTTTTCTGCTTAATCTAGTCTTCTGTTCAAAGTCTCAGTTTTTTTTATTTTATTCTTTGAATTCTTCAGCTCTGAGATTTCTGTTTGGTTCTTTTAAAAATGATATCTACCTTTTTGTTGAATTTCTCATTGAGATAATGAATTGTTTACTTGATTTTATTGAATTGTCCATCTGTATTCTCTTCTGTCTTCTGAATTTCTTTAAGATCATTATATTGAATTTCTTTTCAAGCATCTCATGGATTTCCTTTTTTGGGGGGGTCTTTCATTGGAGAATTATTATGTCCCTTTGGAGGTGTCATTTTTTAAAACATGCTCTTTCATGTTTCTTGTGCCCCTGTATTGATATCTTTGTATCTGCTGGAGCAGTCACATCTTCCAGTTTTATGGAGTAACTTCCATATGGAATGACTTTTTTGCATCTATTTGTTGTTGTATAGGGTGCTCTCACTTGGGTTCTGGGTAGGTATAGTACTGTGGTCTCCTTGTGATTTGACTATAATTAATGTCAGTGGTATCTGCAAGTGCCTCGATGGTCAAGACTGTAAGTGTTTGTAGAGACAGTGGCATGGCCTTGCTGGCCCACTAGGTGGGCTGGTCCTCGAGCTCTGAGGGGTAGGGTGTGCAGCAGCATGTGACATTTTGACTCCTCTAACAGGTAGCAAGGAAGAAAAAGATGCAAGTTGGTGTATGTAAATTATAATTTTATGTAGAAGATTGAGGGGTTATTATGAGGAGACATTAAAGGGATTGACAGAATAAGAAGAGGGTGGACCTTTCAAAATAGTTTTGTTAAAGATGAGAAAAGGGAAATGACTGGAAAAACATAGGGTTTGCTGCGTTGCAGTGAGATCTGGGGTTAGGGCTGGAGAATCACTAGTGGTAGCAATCTACAAAATTTGTATAACCCCCTCAACCCCCAACTAGCCAAAGTTGCTTGAATTTTACATAGGTTTGGGTTTTTGTTTTGGACAGAGTTTATAAGAAAATGACTGTGGCATAAGGAAGTTGGTTATATTGGAGGGAAAACAAGCAAAGTAATAAACCTAGGAATCTATGCTGTGTAGAAAAAGGAAGAAAGGTAGATGGGAGATTATGGGGTAGAGAGAACAAAGGACTGAGTCTCAAAAATCAGGTGAGTGAGAGAAACTGAGTGAAAGAAATGGCAGGAAGAGAAGTTTAGTTACAGAGTATGAAATTTCAGACTTAAATTTCATAGGTGAAGAAGTTCCAAGTGATAAGAAAAAAGTCTGTGGTCATTACTGGATTTCTCAAGGCCGTGGAAGTACACAGCTAAAGCAGAGAAGAGGTCAAGTTCTCTGGAGGTCAAGAAATAGGGAAGCTAGGGCCTTTGCCTGGGTCATTTTATTTTATGCAAGTTGGTGGGGGAATAGATAGGGGGCGGAAACCAAATTGAGTTGTTGAGTTGGTGAGTCTTTAGTGAGAAAAGTATGTAAGGAAGTCATAGATAAAAGCAATCAGGAGGAGGGAATGTGGCATGAGCCTCAGAAGAATGAAAGTACAGGAAAAGGCCTAGGAATAGCAGAGTAGGAAGAGAACATTAAAAACTTGAGCCCCGTACTCCCGGACCCAAAGCTGGGAAGTTAAATAATGACAGAGACAAGTCATTGGAGGCTGGGGCCTCTGCAGCCTCCACAGCTGCAGCTCTAGAGAACTTACAGGTGGAGGCAAGTTGATCTGTGTGCTTGGAGTACCTAAAGGAACCTGTCATCACTGAATGTGGGCACAACTTCTGCAAAGCTTGCAGCACCCGCTGGCGGGAGGACCTAAAGAGGGACTTCCCTTGTCTTGTTTGTGGAAAGACATCTCACTACCACAGTCTTTGGCCTAATTGGCAACTAGGCAGTATGGTGGAAATTGCCAAGCAACTTCAGGCTGTCAAGCAGAAGATCTGGGATGAAAACCTTTGCCCCCAGCCCCATGAAGCCCTCAGTCCTTTCTACTGAGGACCAGGAGGCTTGTATGTTTGATTTGTGCAATTTCTCACAACCACCAGGACCATACTTTTGTGCAACTGGACGACGCTACACAGGAATACAAGGAAAAACTGCAAAGGTGCCTGGAGCCCCTGCAACAGAAGCTGCAGGAGATGGTGCACTGCAAGTCCTCTGAGGAGAAGAAGCCTAGTGAGCTCAAGAGACTAGTGGAGAGTTGCCAACAGCAGATCTTAAGGGAGTTTGAAGAGCTTCATAGGTGACTGGATGAAGAACAGCAGGTGTTGCTTTCACAACTAGAAGAAGAGGAACAGGACATTCTACACCGACTCCGAAAAAATGCTGCTCACCTTGCGAACAAGCACCGGGATCTGACCCACTTGGCTGCTGAGGTGGAGGGCAAGTGCTTATTACAGCCAGGCTTCGAGATGCTTAAGGATGTCAAAGGTACCCTGGAAAAATGGGAGACGGTGAAGACCATGGAAGTGACTTCAGTATCCATAGAGCTAGAAAAGAACTTCAGCAGTTTTCCCCAGCAGTGCTTTGCCCTAAGGAAAATCCTTAAACAGCTAATTGTGGATGTGACCCTGGATCCTGAGATGGCTTATCCTAACCTAATCCTGTCAGAGGATCATACAAGCATCAAGTTCATAGAGACAAGACTCCGAGACCTCCCTGACACACCAAGGCGTTTCACTTTCTATCCTTGTATCCTGGCTACTGAGGGTTTCACTTTAGGTGGACACCACTGGGAGGTAGAAGTGGGTGACAAGACCCACTGGGCAGTGGGGGTGTGCCCCGACTGTGAGCTGAAAGGGTGAGCTGACTCCACTCACTGAGACTGGCTGTTGGCGGGTGCGGCTGTGGAACGGGGACAAATATGCAGCTACCACCACCCCTTTTACCCCTTTGCACGTCAAGGTGAAACCCAAACGGGTAGGCATATTCCTTGACATGAGGCTGGCACACTGTCCTTTTACAATGTTACTGACTGTTCTCATAGCTATACCTTCACTGATAATTTTACGGAGAAACTATGGCCCCTTTCCAGGCATCTGGGCTGGTGGGAAGAATGCTGCACCACTTCCCATCAGACCCCTGACAGGTTGGGAGTGACAGGTGGGACATGGAAATGACTGAGGTGAGATAGAGTCAAGTGTTATGGGGCCTTCCTTCCTGTGTCATGCGGGAACATCTTCATGTCTGCCTGGTTCCAGCCCTGAATCATCTTGGAGAAGCACTTCGGTTTCTAGGAATCATTAGGACTGGGATGTGATGAGAGAGCATGACAGTGTCTTCCCTTCTAACTGTCAGGGTGGGGAGCTGGTTCCCAGGAGATTGTCTCCCATGAAGTCCATCAGGTTTTCTATTGCACAAGGATGGGTTGGGAAGGAAGGAGAAGCTTTTCCAGAAACAAACAAAAAAATTCTGTGAGAGGTTCTGACTTGCTCAAACTGGAGGAGGAAACAGAAATCCCTGTACCTCCTTTCAGGGGGTTCTTTGACTCAAAATATTCTTGTTTCTTCAGGTAGATCACAGGGGTCTGTGTTTACCTCTACGCTGAAGAAAGATGAATGACAGTGGCTCTCATGAGTCTAGGACAGCGGTTCTTTGTAACAATGAAAATACATGCTGCATATCAGATATTTACATTACTATTCATAACAGTAGCAAAATTACCGTTATGAAGTAGCAAAAAAAATAATTTTATGGTTGGGGGTCACCACAACATGAGGAACTGATTAAAGGGTCATGGCATTACGAGGCATTAGGAAGGTTGAGAACCACTGTCTAGAAGTTGAGGAGTTTTTCTGAGGGCAGAGACTGGGCACTGAAAGGTTAAAAAAAGGAAGGTCAGTGAAGGGGGATAAAGGAACAGATTCTTAGAGACCAACGAAGGCGAGTGGGGTTTCTTTGGTCTAATATTTCCAGGGTAAATTTGCCATTATGAGTGGGATTGGCCAGGGATAGGAGCATGGGGAAAAGGAGAGGGTGAGAAGAGAGTAGAGCACAGTTCTTTCCTTTAGTGAGCTAAAGGAAGTAATTGGAACTCTAATAACATTAACATTAGAACGAGTGCACTAAAGGCCTCAATTGTTCATATTTAAAAAATTAATATGAAAGCAACAAATAAAAGAGATGTTAATTTGCTTGATGCTTATATAACTCATGCTATTAATATTTGAAAATAATTGTTATGAGTTAAAAGGTAGAAAAGTCCAAAAATTCACAAAAATTAATAATTAATATGCTTATGGCTAGCAGAAGTTCCTGGCTCAGCTATCTGGGGGAACAAAAAGCTAAATCGCTCTATGCTTGTGATATTTTAATTTTTTTTCTTTTTTTTTTTTTTGTAGAGACAGAGTCTCACTTTATTGTCCTCGGTAGATTGCCGTGGCGTCACACAGCTCACAGCAACCTCCAACTACCGGGCTTAGGTGATTCTCTTGCCTCAGCCTCCCGAGTAGCTGGGACTACAGGTGCCCGCCACAACGCCCGGCTATTTTTTTTGTTTTGCAGTTTGGCTGGGGCCGGGTTTGAACCCGCCACCCTCGGTATATGGGGCTGGCGCCCTGCTTGCTGATCACAGGGGCCGCCCGATATTTTAATTTTCTTTTAAAACGTGGCTCGTGGTCAAGTTTTTCCTTTATGTCAATTTACTTAAGGTTCTTTGTTATATGTGCTAGTAATGATTAAAAATGCTTTTCTATTTATTTCTAGGAGAGCATATAGACTACTGTGGATATTCTGTTCTTCCTATGGCTGTAGAACAAGATATGTTAATAGCTGTGGAACCTGTGAAAACACACACTCTAAAACTGGCCAACACAAATCCCTTGTATCCGTAAGTATTTAGGATTGCTAATATGTGTGTAATGTGTGCATATGTGTGTTAATTGTGTTGTGTTTCTACCTGAATGAACTCTTTAGGAGACATCAAATTTACAATAAACATCTAATATGTTGATATTTTGTACCTGACATTTAAAAGAATCTAGTGCTTATTTATTTTGTTCATTTGTCTATTCATTTAAGAAATATTTAATGAATACTCACCATGTACTAGACATTGCCTTAGATACTGGATGATACAAAGATTAAAATAACTCTGCCCTTGCTTAGAAGGTATTTATCATCTATTGATCTGTCTCCAGCCAAGTAGGTCTGTTATTTTTCTATGTTACTCTGGCACCTTCTAATTCTCTGGTTATATAGCATCTTCCTATACTGTGTTATCATGTGTTCACTTGGCATTCTTGCTTAGTACACTGTAAACTCTGTGATTTCAGTCACTGTTTCTCTTCGTTAATGGTCTAGCCTTTAGTGTATAACAGAGTCTTGTGTGTAAAGATATGTTTCTAGTACATCTGTTTCATCAAGTTAAAGTTTTTTCTTAGTTTGCTAAGATTAAAAACATTCATGGAAGTGGGCATTGAATTTTATTAAATGTCGACTTAATGTTGAAGATCAGATTTTTAAAACTATGGTGAATTCCTTGATGGGTTTTCTCATGTTGAACCATCTTTGTATTCCTGTGATAAATTCTACTTGCCTATAATGTGTTATGGGTTTGATTTGCTATTTACAAAAAAAGATTTTGGCAGATAGTTGGCACATTATATTTTTGGTGTATTGTTCGTTGGACAGTTTGCCTACAAAAATGTTCATTTAGTCAACAAATATTTTTGGTAAAGTACTATACCAGGTTGTATAAGATATAGAAAATTCTAAATTTTATATGGAACTTGTTCTATATAGTTTTTCCATTTCATTTTGCATGATTGTTAATATATCTTATATATCTATTGGACCCTTTAAAGAAAACTACACCTGATTTGAAATTTTTTGTCACTATTTGTGAACATTTTTAAATGAATGTATAATATTTTGTCATGTTGATGCTCTCAAATTCATTTAACCATAATGAATATGTGGTTTCAGTTTCATTTTTCACAGAGCCTGAGAAAAACCTGAATGAAGGCAGAATATTTGGGAAATTATTCCAGGAAAGAGCATGAAGAATGAGTTAGGGAATTGGAGGTGAATTATCAAGGTAGAGAGCCCCCGCCATAGGCAAGGGTTTTGATTTTACCAGGACCCAGGGTAAATGGTACTACCCATGTGGTACGCCTCCTAGAATTGTCCACCTGTTGGTAGCATTAATACATGATTACACCATGATTTGTTTATCAATGCACCAGTGATGGACATTTGGATCATTCCCAGTTTTTGGCTCTTATGCGTAATCTTGCTTTGAACATTTGTGTGCAAATGTATGTGTCTGGACACATACATAGTATGTTTCATTTCTCTTGGATAAATACCTAGGAGTGAAAGGTCTGATTTTCAGAAATATCCTATTTGCCAAAGTGGTTTTACCATTTTATATTCTAACATTTATATTAACCATTCTCATAAATGAGTAGTAGTATTTCATTTTGTTTTTCAATTCTCTAACTATTGATATTAAATATCTTTTCAATGTACTTGTGATTTTAGATATATTCTTTGTTGAAAGTTTTTTTCCAAATATTTTGCCTGTTTTTAATTGTTTTCATCTTCTACTATTAACCTTTAATAGTTTCTTATACAAGGATACAAGATCTTTGTCAGATAAATGCTTTGAAAATATCTTTGTCCAGTCTGTGGCTCGGATTTTCATTTCCCTTACAGTGTCTTTTGAGGAAGAAAAGACAGTTTTGATGAAGTTGTGTTGGTGTTTTTTCTTTGACAGTTTGTACTTTTGATTGCAATCAAGACATCTTTGCCAAACCCCAAATTACTAAAATGTTTTGCATATTTTATTCTAGAAATTTTTGTAATTTGTTTTTTATTTCAAATTAACATGAGGTTACAAATTTTCATGTTACATTATTCTCACTTCCAGGGTAAAGTTCCATTTGTAAAACAGCCTTTCACCCAGGGGGCATATTATACACCAGTGGTTCTCAACCTTCCTAATGCTGTGACCCTTTAATACAGTTCCTCATGTTGTGGTGACCTCCAACCATAAAATTATTTTTGTTGCTACTTCATAACCATAATTTTTGCTACTGTTATGAATAGTAATATAAATATCTGATATGCAGGATATATTTAGGCAACCCCTGTGAAAGAGTCATTCGACCCCCAAAGGGGTGGTGGCCCACAGGTTGAGAACCGCTGTTATACACCCTCACAATGTGCACATTAGGTGAGATCCTGCCTCATGCCCTCCCTCCTTCTGCCAAACGTCCTCCTCCCTCCCCCTTCCTCTACCCCCATTCTAGACTGTATTTATGTTTTATTGTTTTTATGAGCATGCAGTTATTTATAAATTGATTTCATGTTAGTATGGAGTATATTGGATATATATTTTTCCATTCTTATGATACTTTACTAAGAAGAATGTATTTCAACTCCATCCAGGTAAATGTAAAAGATAGAAAGTTACCATCTTTTTAATTGCTAAATAGCATTCCATGCCCTATCTATCTATCTATCTATCTATCACAATTTGTTGATCCATTAATGGATTGATGGGCACTTAGGTTGCTTCCATGACCTGGCAATTATGAATTGAGCTGCAATAAACATTCTGGTGCAAATGTCTTTGTGGTAAAGTGATTTTTATTCTTCTGGGTAGAAACCTTAGCTGGGAATTTTATAGTTTTAGCTCTTACATTTAAGGATATGATTCATTTTGAGTGTTTTTTTTTTGTATTTGGCATAAGTTAAGGGTTGAGATTTATTTTTTTTGCATATGCTTATCCAATTGTTTCCCTTCATTTATTGGAAAGACTATCTTTTCCCATAGAATTAACACCTTTGCAAATAAACAATTGAAAACATATGTGTATATTTATTTCTAAACTCTATTCTATAGATATTTTTATTTATCTTTATGTCAATACCTCATTTTTTGATAGCTGTATCTTTAGAAAAGGTTCTGAAATCAATTAAAGTAAGTCCATTAACATTGTCTATTTCAAAGTAATTTTGGTTATTCTAGGTCTTTTGCATTTTATTAATTTTAGAATTATCTATTCTATTTCTATGAAAAAGCATGCTAGGATTTTGATAGAAATATCATTAAATGTATTGATCATTTTGGGGAGAATCGAAATCTTTGCATTATTGAATCTTGTAACCCATGAACATGGTGTCTCTTTCCATTTATTCAAGCTTCCATTTTCAGTCTTCTATATATGGATATCCAATTTTCTCTCCACCATCCATTGGCTATAAATAGGTGAATTTATTTCTCTGTTCTCTATTCTGCTGCATTTGTCTATGTCTCTGTTTTTATACCAATACCAAGCTGTTTTGGTTATTATATCCTTATGTTTGGATAGCGTGATGCCTGCAGCTTTATTATTTTTGCTCAGTATTGTTTTGGCTATTCTCTCCTTATGAATTTTTGGATTGTTTTTCTATTTCTATGAAAAATGACATAGGTATTTTGATAAGGATTGCATTTAATCTGTAGATTGTTTTGGATAGTATGGTCATTTTAACTATATTAATTCTTCCAGTCCATAAACATGGAATGTCTTTCCATGTGTTTGTGTCCTCTTTAACTTTTGTCATCAGTGTTTCGTAGTTTCCCTCATAGAGGTTAAATTTATTCCTATGTATTTTTTCCTTAGGTATTATAAATTGGACTGTCTTTTAAATTTATTTCTGAGCTGGCTCATTAATGGTGTATAGAACACTACTGATTTTTTATGTTGTTTTTGTATCCTCCAACTTTATTAAATTTATTTTTTAGTTCAGATAATTTTTTCAGAGGAGTCTTTAGGTTTTCTAGATATAAGATCCTGTCAGGCCCTCTGTTGGTGCCTGTGTGTGCTGGCTGTGGTGGACGGGGGCAGGGTGATCCCAGAAGACTGATGGAATGCTCAGGTTGGGGCAGCCGGGGCTGAGCTGCAGCTTTGCTGCTGGGGAGAGTGGATTGCTTATAGTGGTATCAGCCATAGGCAGTGGGCTGTGGAATGTGTGCTTTGGCCTGAGGTGGCAGCTGCAGGTGAGGGTGGACGTCCTCAGGCCACTTATAGTGGCCCCACTACCAGAGGGGTTGCTGCCATTGCCTTGTACTTTGGCCCTGGTGCTGACAGAACAGTTCCTGGGGGAATCTGTTCTCCGGGTACCTGTAAATGAACAGTGGCCCTGCTGCCGGAGATGGTGAGGTTTTTGCCAGTGACTTGTGCTTTGACTCTACTGTGGCAACCAGTAATGGCAGTGGCTTCTAGTGGGGGTAGTCTGATCTCAGGGCACATGAAAATGCACAATGGTCCATAGCTAGGAGTAGTAGTGTCATTGCCAATGGCTCCCGGTTTGGCTCTGGCAGCAGTCGCCAGAGGTAGCAGTGGCTGTGAACAGAGGATGTCAATGGGGCTCCAGAGATGTCAAAATGCAGGGGTTATTGGACCCCATGGCAGGATGCAGAGTACTGGGGGCTGGGCTCTTACAATGACACCAGGTATGGCTACTTAGTGTTTTTCCTTTTGCAATTAATAAGAATCTGGTAGAGAAATACTTAGAGTTTATGTAAATTGTTTCTCATCAAATTTTTACTCTCTAATATTAGACTCATTAATGATTCTTTCCTGAAACAATTATCATGAAGTTACCACATAGTGATTTTTCTATTTTCATGATTCTTATACATCTCTTAGTTGGTATTTTACTAAAAAGAGAGTTTTGCCTTCTCCTTCATTTAGCTGTTTCTTCATTTGTCAATTTATATCCGTATTGACTTCTTGTCCAATGGGTTATGATCCATTAGAAGCATTATTTGTTTTTTTCTTTATTTTCTTAAACTGTGAAGATCCATTAGAAGCTTTATTTGTTTTGTTCCTTATTTTCTTAAACTGTGAACTGTGAACAGAGAGTGTAGGGAAAGATGGCTTTGAATCCTCCTACTTCATTTGGGGGTGTGCCAAACAGCAGGCCCAGAGGATAAGTATTCATGTGGTTTAACCAGCTTTACAAGGACCAACATAAAAGAGAAAATAACTGTGTGTTATTCTAAAATATATTGTTTCCTTTCTGTTTCAGGAAATAAAAAGGATCAGTTGAAGGTAGTTTAGTCATTAAGGCCACTACAACTTCCTCTCTTAACTTTTAGCAGCTGGAGATGTTCGTTGTTTTGTGGTTGATGGTGTTTGTTAACATATATTCAAAGTAAATTGGAAAGGGGATTTCAGTATCACTGCCTTGGCACAAGATGGCAGCAGTCAGCCATTGATTTTGCAGCTCAAGGCCCTACTGATTTTAAATTAATACTGTCTTTTGTTTTTGCAGGGACTTCACTACTAGTGCTAGTAACATTCAGATTGACAAAACTAAGCATCTGTGGCACAACTATTTCCTATGTGGATTTAAAGGAATTCAGGTAAATTGGTTTATAAGGCACCTACTGGTAGTTGAGATTATAATACACATTGTGTCAGATTTTTTTATTTTACTATGTCATTTTTGTCTCCTTATTACAATACTAATTGATGTTTCTGTTCTGTTTTGTTGGTTTATATTTTAGAGTGTGTGGACAAGATATGACAGTTTTGAGTGGTGTTCACAGGGGGCAGTAGTAGTCTATCATATAAGCTGGCTGTACAAAAATCTGGTGCATCTGACAAATATGTTTTTTTAAACTTCTTTGTTCAAATTTACTTTGAAGATACTTTTTAGTAATATTATTTACACTTTATTCTTGGGAAATATAAGAGTACAGTGGAGAGAGTTGATCATCTCTCTACATTGACCATCTCCTTTAGTTGACCTAATTTTCAGAGACTAGACAAGCACCACATGTCCCTATCAGTACAGCAGACCTAGTTCCTTATGTTGACCCATTTGTTACAGTGCCTTGGGTAGTCAACTTACAGAGGTTCTACTGTATAATAATAAGATTTACAGTCTGACAGCTCACATTTGAATCTGGCCCACTCTTATGTCTCAATTTATCTGTAAAATGATGTCATTGCTATTCTGACAAAGAGTTATTACAAGAATTACACAGTGCTTGACACTAGTAGTCATTTGATAAATGGTAACTAGTATTGTTATTACTACTTAGGATGGGGTTAAAAAAACAAGGTAGTGAAATGTATTAGTTTATGTATTTTTCTAGAAACATTGAATAATTACCTTAAAAATCTTTATTATGTATAAGAACAATAAAATAAAATATTTCCACTTCAATTATTTAAAAAATATGAAGGTCAAAAAGAAAAGTGATATTTGCTATTTTTAGAGCCACTTTTCTATTTTAGTAATTATTTTAGATGCCATGTGACTCTGGTGTAGAATCATAGGTAGGACATTAAGAGATAGATTTTGCCTTTGTGAGCAAAAAGCAATGAAACAAACTAGTTCTTTCTTTTTTTTTTGAGACAGAGTCTCACTATGTTGCCCTGGGAAGAGTGCTGTGGATCACAGCTCACAGCAACTTCAAACTCTTGGGCTTAAGTGATTCTCTTGCCTTAGCCTCCCAAGTAGCTGGGACTACAGCCACCCACCACAACACCAGACTATTTTTTGGTTGTAGTTGTCTTTGTTGTTTGGTGGGCCCAGGCTAGATTTGAACCTGCCAGCTCCAGTGTATGTGGCTCGCGCCCTAGCCACTGTGCTACAGGTACCGAGCCACTAACTCATAATTTGAAAAATGGTGGGGTTTTTTTTTATTAGAGTTATCATATTCATTTCTTTCTTTCTTTTGTGCTTGTGTATTTTTTCCTGTTAGACACAGGGTAAGAACTTATAGAAAAAGGTATTAGTAGGTTTTAAATCTTCAAATCATTTGGCTTGTCTTATGCATTAGTGGGAATTACAATATTTGAAAGCATTTGCCTGAAAGGTGCAATTTGGTCTACCTTATAACAACATGCCTTTTTGTAGCATATGGGTAAACTGGCCTAAGTAATGCATATTGCTTTGTGCTGTTTTTGACCATTTCAGGTTTTAAAGCTTTCCTCTTTGGTTTGACAAATTATCTGCAAAAGCAGGCATATACAATGAAGTTTTGGCAGAAAAGTAATTTAAATGTTAGCCTGTTCAGAAACCTTCAAATTCAAATACTAGAAAGCCTCAGAGGATAATCTATTTATATTAAATTGAACATGTTATCCTTTTGGGGTAGAGCTATTACAGAATTTGGCACAATCCATTTGCATTTGAATCTGTTGTACGTTTAATTTAAACATTGTGTGATAAGTTCATAAGTATGAGTCACATTTAAGATACCCTCTGGATCAGTTTATAGTTAAATATATAGCATTCTCTAAGATTTTTTTTTTTTTTTAAGCAAGCTGTCTGATGTTCTGTATGAAAGGACATTGGCAGTGGCAGTGTTTCAGTTTATAATTTGTTTGTATTTCTGGAAGGAAATTTTTAGATTACTTGAAATCAGGAAGAGAAGTACATCCTACTGAATCTCTTCTTTTGTGGTACATGAGTTTTGCCAACTAGGAAAAAAAAGAGTCTTCTATTTGCAGAATTTTGTTGTTACTTTGGTTTTTCTAATTAGTTTACTGAAATTTCTCCCTAGAATAATATGTATGGTGAAATGCATAATTAGGTGATATAATACTGATTCATACTTTGGTCTTGAGTCATTTGAATAATTTGCAAAAATGATGGTACTTTTTCTTGAGGAGGAGGTGGATTTTTTAAAAAATCCTAGACCACAAAGGTTATGATATGATATTACTCAAAGTGTCATAGTCCTAGATATTCATGTAAGTAGACTAGAGCTTTCTATCTTTAAATCAGAATTTGATTATTTCTTTGGGCTTTCCTATTGGTAGAAATAGAGTTTTCCAGCTTCATTTAGAGTCTGCATTCTCCTTTGTGACTGAATTCTAATTTGGCTGTCTTTAAAGCTGCCATATGGCTAAACTGTATCTATAAACTCTAGCAAGAATCTGGATTTTCTCATATAGCTGACATATTAAATCACAGTGACAGTTTGCTGGCCCAGGTTTCTAATTGCAGTAGAGAAGTTCTCAAACATGAATTAGAGACCTGGATCCTACTCGCAGCTTCCTATGTGTGATCTATGTGTGATCTTGGGAAGGTCTCTTAATCTCTTGGTGCCTCAGTTTTTCCATAAGTAAAATAAAACTGAGAAAGTTTAGGACTCTTTATCTTTAAAGGACATCTGAAGCAAGATACTCCTTAAAAACAAGCCACTTCTTGGGGACTAGACTTTTATAATAACAGAAAGATGGAGATGTGCTACGTAGAGGTTTGACCTACCTCATGGATAATTGTGTATTTCTTATTTTGCTACTTGACAAGCTGAATTACAATTGTTTTATATTTTTTCCATATTTATTCAAGTTAATTAATATTTAAGAAAGAATATTCAAGATAATATTGATCCATTAAGAAATGAATCAATAGCTTTTGTTGAATAAAATAAAAAGTAATCTTCAGATTACCTTACCTTATGGCCAAGAGCCATTAAATGAAATGTTATGTATAGCCTCAACTAAATTGAATTGCATAAATAGTTTTTATAACTATTATAATAAGTCTATTGATACACTTTTACTTTCTGGGGAATGAAAGAATATTTCACTACTTGAATTCAACACTGAAATTAATATTGCTGTTTTTCCTTATATTCTTAGGAACACTTTGGTCTTAATAACCTAACTGGAATGAACTGCTTGGTAGATGGAAATATCCCACCAAGTTCTGGCCTCTCTAGTTCCAGTGCTTTGGTCTGTTGTGCTGGGTTGGTGACCCTTACAGTTCTGGGAATGAACCTATCTAAGGTAACTATTTTTGAGAGTAAACCTCACAGAGCCTCTCCTTTCCAAGGTACTGACATTCAAATCTCAAAATCAGAATGCCTTTCTTGATTGGAAAGTTTTATCTTACCTAACAGGACTGAACACGTGGGCAAACCTTACTAGTCCTACTTGTGATAAATCACTATAAGGTTGATGATAGCCTTCAACCAGTGAGTGAATAAATCTCTAAATAACTTTATTAAAATTCTCTTGATTAAATATGGAATTGGCATAGACATCTTTCTGGATCACCTCATTAACAGGTGAAATTTAGAGGAAGAAATTCTAGGAATCATGGTTGGGCTTGTTTATTTTCACCCAAAACCTTAAATTAAATATTTGACAAGCAGTGGGTAAAAAGGGTAAAGACAGGTAATAAAGGAAGTGAACAGCATATCTGTTTATGCCAACATGTTAGTTATTGAAATAAACTTTTAAAAAAATATTGCTTTACAAAGAGGAAATGGTTATTTAAAAGAAATATAAATTCTACAAGAGGTTGGAAAGTCTCAACTTTATAAGTTCATGTAGATCTCTGACTTTGCAGTTAAGAGCAGGTATACTTAGCTTTAATAAACGCTTTGCCATTCTGGGTCAAATAAAATGTTATCATAGGTTCTTTTTACCTCTTGTACATATACTACCAAGTTTATGATAGTGGAACAGATTGGGAGTCAAACAGATCAAGAGAAGGTCAGCCACATGCTGAGTTTTTTAAAGTGTGTTTAAACTTTCAGTTTGAAAATTTTGTATGTAGGAGGAAAAGGAAAAATGGAGAAAACAAAGTTTCAGACAGAATTCTTCTCTTTAGTTTTCATGTGTAATTACACATTAATTTGCCCTTAACAAGCAATGGTTTATTTGGGGGGAAGGGTAGCTTACCTACTATTTGTTTTTTTGAGAGAAAGCAAGGGAAAGGAAGTCCATATGGAAAATGTGTTTCCCATGATACAACTTTTAATCTAATTGTTTATTCATTTCTTTGTTCATCATTCAATCATTATTTATTTAGTGTCTTCTTTGTCCTGGGTAATGTTCGAGGCTTTAGAAATATAGGTATGATCTTAAACCTCACCATGGTTATGATTTAAAAGGGAAATAGAGACAAGTGAATAGGCAACTGTAATAGAGTATGGTAAGTGGATAAGCAGTATGCTATGGAGCAGATTCAACACAGACTTAGAGTTGTGCATGTTAGTCAAACAGTGATAGTGGGGAAAAATTGGTATTTTTAGATAAACAGTCTGCCATTTTCCCTTTTTAGCTTGCAAAGTAATAAATTTCCTGGTCTTTCATCTCAAAAATCACTTGTTCTTATTTTTCTGACATTGCCTGGAGAACAAGTGCTGAGATTTCAGTAACAGAGTTTGGCATTTCCTGGGTGGGCTCACTGGCCTCCTGATGGAAAGCCATCCTGATTAAGGAGCCAGGAGCAGACCCAGGTCAGAGACAGTGGGTCTGCACTGGAAGGAGTGGCTTTTGGGATGAGAGAGTATGGGAAGGACCCAGCAGCTACCTGGGCATGTTTTAGTCTTAGGGAACTTCCAGCTCTGTCTCCCCCTGAAGTAGATGCAGCTCCCACAACCTAAACTGAGTTGAGGAACAGGAAACAGATTTGGAAAGAGTCCACATGCCAGACCTTTTGTTGAGTAAGTTCCCTGGAGTGCATGCTGAGACCATGATTCTACCCATATGGGGGGTTTTCAGACCTTACTGGTGGTTTTGTTTGTTTTCAGGTGCGTTTTAGGGGTGGAAGTCATGAGGTTGAGTGGAACTAGGGAAGTTGGTTTGAATTTGGAACTCATTTGCTGTTCCCAGAGAGCAGGGGGACTAGGTCCTTTTGGGACAGGTTTATCTTTCAGCCCTATACAGCATTTGGGGCACACAGTTTGCAGTACTGTTTCAGGTGGTGTTTTGTGCTGTTTGGATTCCCATTTGTTTGATAGGCCTTGGTATTTTGTGTTGAGAATTCTCTGTGTTATCTGTGTTTGTTATTTGTGGGTTCTGTTGCAACATAGGAAAGTTCTATCTAAAAGTCTTTTGGGGAGAATTTTGTCTGAGTGATCACCTTATAGCTGTATACCTATGGCTAAGGAGAATGGTTTTATTGTAATTCAGTTACAATTAAAGAGTGGCTGCTGAATGAAACTTTGAAGTGTGATTTGAACTTGTAGACATCAAGAAAAATTCAGACCTCAAATAGTCAACCTGCCACAAAAGAGTTCAAATGTTAAGTCCCTCAAACTCTCTCTCTCTTTTTACTAACTTTTCCTACTAATGTTGAGATAAACTCATTGTTCACAGAGTTGTATTGTTATCTCATAGCTAGAGTTCTAAAGTAAAATCTATTGAAATAAAAAAAGAAGAAATGCTGATGGCATTAATAAGGCTGACATCAGATAAACATGTGTCTGGTGGAGAGAACATGTGAAAATATGTATAGTAAGAGCAATTGTGCTTTGTTGGAGGAACTAAAAGGGGCTCTGTATGACTGGATTATAAACTATTTGGATTACAGGGTAGGAGATCAGATTCTGGGCCTTGTAAACCATATTGAAGAATTTTGGCTTCATCTTCATAGCAGTGGGAAACCATTGTAGGGCTTCAGGGTAAAGGGTAACATGATCATATCTGCATTTTAGAAAGATCACCCTGGCTGTATTATAAAGTCTGGATTTGAGGGTAACTATTAGCAGGAGGGAGATGATTTAGTCTAGGGAAGTAGCAGTGAGAATGGGTAGAATTGGATATTAGATTTAAGATCTCAGACAGAATCAGTGGGACTCAGTCATTGGTTGTGGGGATGAGGGATAGCAAAATGTCAAGGTTTACATACAGGTTTCTGGCTTGGTATTATTTGGAATAAGAATTGTTGATGGGGAAAGTAGGTTCGAGGGTAAGCTGATATTGAGTGTGAGGAATTGATGGGCATGCTGATGCAGTTATCTATGGATGGTCAGGAGAGACATCTGGACTTGAGATGGTCCATTTGAGAATCATTAGTATGTAATTGGCTTTTGAAGCCATAGGAGTAGATATGGACATCCAGTTGTGAAATATAGGTGCAAAAGTAAGGAAAACTGGTACAAAGCCCCAATAACATGAACATTTGAGGGATGGGCAGAGGAAAAGACGCCTACTGAGGAAACTGAGGAGTAATCCATTCAGTAGGAGGAAAAGTTAAAAGATGAGGCAACAGCAAAGACAAGGAAAGGAATATTTGGTGAAAAGAGTGACAGTGTTCTCAGATGCTTCTGAGAGCTTAAGTTAGACAAGTTTTAAGAAGTATCCCTTGAGTATAGCAACGAACTGAGAACTTGTACAAAACTTTGGCAAGAGCAGTGTAAGGTAGGAATGGGTCGAAGGGTCTATGAGAGGTAAGAAAGTTATTCAGGTCAGTGGCTACAAGAAGTCTGGTGATACATAGAAAAAGATAATTAATTTGGTATGTGAAGTCAAGGAATTCAAATCAATTTTAATGGAGGAATGGTGAAACTTACTTTGGGATTTTTCTGAGGCTTTAATAATGTTAATATGTGGGATAATAGAAAATAAAGAAACACTTGAATCTTTGGAATTAATTCTGGCTGTCTCTGTTTTCAAAGTCAAAAATAGCAACAGTATTTTTGTAGGAACTATCTAACTCTAATACCTATAGCATAAATGCAGCAAGATGTATTTCCTGGCTTTCCTCTCTAGTCTTAGTTGTACCAGCAATGGTTATATTTTCTAGGGGCTGAGCATCACATCATAATTATTAGGAGAGTGTTGTTTTTTTTTATTTTTATTTTTGAATGAGACATAATCTTGACTAAAGGAAGCTTCTAATGTACTCAGAGTCTTTAAGTGCCAGATGTATATATGACTCTTGAAAAAAAATCATAGAACATAAGAACTCAAAGGACTTCAGAGATGAGGTAGTTCAAAATCCTCTTTTTACTGATGTTTCAGTTAGTGTCCCAGTAGGAAATAAATGCCATTTTAGGTTATAACTGAAGAGAGTTTAATAAAGAAACTCTGCAGGGATGTGGGCAAGCTCAAGTGGACTAACTAGGAAGGGCTCCCTTGTGAAGTGAGAAGCCAATGTACTCTAGGAACTGTAGCTATAGAGTAAGGCTTCTGGAAATGCAGTAAGGCAGAGAAAAAAAATCACATAGGTGAACACAGCAATGAGTGAGAATGGATAAGGGGAGTTATCCATAGAAGTCAGCCTCCTGGGGTAAAGAGAAGTGTAAGAATGGAGGAAAGAGGAACAGATATGAATAACCAGCCTATCTGATAAGGACACTAAGTGCCCCAAGAAATTGGTGACTAATCCCTTCCCAAATTTTATTTTATATTTGATATACTTCATTTAGTTACAGACAACAATTACTGCACATGGGATATGGTAAGTAGATATGAAACTTGTTAGTTCATTAATAAACTCAATGTTGCATGACTGAAGCCAGCAAAATAAGATGGCTAGTCACCTAGAGAGTCTGGAAGCCAGAAATCATAATCAAAATCGTACTGATAGAAGAGAATATGGTGTGGGAAAAGACCTGGGAAAAAGAAGAGGCTTTCGACTTTTGGTTTGAAGATGTTAGAGGAAAGATATACCTCTCCTTTCTTTCTCTGTCCCTCATTCAATCTTCTTTTCTCAAAAATCATCCCCAGAGAACAGGGAAAATAAGAAAAGGAGGCACAAATTCCATCTTTGGTAAACCAAGGAGACATAACACTAAACCACAAAGTACAAAGATAGAAAGCGGATGGAGGAATGATGCACGCCTTAGCATGGGGAAAGGTCAGAGTGAAGTGCCTGTGGAGGGAGCTGCAGATTGAAAGTGAGCTGATGCATTCCATAGTCCTCTGGAAGCCTGAGGAAGAAATCAAAGAAATCAGGTTAATACGATGAGTGGGAATTTGTTTGAAAGTCTTTATGAGGTTTAGTTAGACCCCCAAAGCTCTCTTTTAGCCTGGGACCATTTCCCCCTACCTTTGCAAGTGTCTCTACAGAAACAACCAGATTGTTTGTATTAGGGGCATTGGGAAAGGCAAGACAAGATATAGAAAGGAGAATTGGGGAATTAAAGGACATTCTAGGCCTTTTTTTCTTATCTTGACAAAGGGGGCTCATCTGTTGTCTATGGCAAGTGTATCTTGCTCTGTAAACCTATACCTTGCTCTTGCTTTGTAAATCTATCTTTCTTGTCTTCAGTAAACTTTATTTCATGCTTGCCTTGCTTTGGTGGGTCTGGTCATTCTTTGGTCAAGGGCACACCAAGAACCAAGAATGCAGACAATTACTAGAACCCCAACAAGGACAGAGAAATTTAATTTTATTCTATAGTAAAAATTTTGGCCCCCAATAGTAATTATCAAGATGTTGAGTCCCTCTATAACTCCCTAATGAAGTATGAGGTAAATAAAAATGTCACATTTACAGACCAGGAACTTTATGATTGTGTTTTCTCAATCTGAGTACTGAGTATCAGGAAGAGTTAACCATCGATGCTGCCAGCAGTTGAGATGGAACACTCATCGGTGCAATGCCTCTGTCTGCATGGAGACTGAGAAGAGGGGATGATGTGAAGACATGCTCAACTACAGGACATAAGTGCTGATTTGTAACTTAAAAGGAATCATCTTCAAGAATAAAAGAGTAACTTTCAACCTGGTCACTTTTTGAGCCAAACCCAGGAGAATTTTAAGAAATATTTCCTGAGTCCAAAAGGATGTTTGCCTATTACTGACAATCTCAGTGAAACTCTAAAAAGCCTAATGGGGGCTTAGACTCAACTCTTCTGGAGGCAACAGGAGCTCCCTGCTGACAATGAGCCAGTATCCTAAGGAAAGGAGAGCTATTTTTTCAGTCTTCATAGGGCAGAAGCCACAGTGGCATCTGAGGAAGATCCAGGGCACAGCATTAGCATCTCTCTCAACCCTAAACATTGCCAAATCCTGAGAAAGAAATAGGACATGACTATGCCTACTACATTCCGTAAATGAAATCTTTTTTTTTTTTTTTTTTGCAGTTTTTGGCCAGGGTTGGGTTTGAACCCGCCACCTCCAGTATTTGGGGCCCGCACCCTACTCCTTTGAGCCACAGGTGCCGCCCTCCATAAATGAAATCTTACCATGAGCCGTTTATAATTAAACGGATCCATGTAGACCTGATGAAAATAACACCTCCCACTACCACCTCCCTCAAGATAATGAAAGAATTTTACTTCAGCTTCTACTTCCCTTACAGCCTCTTCTCCTTTTCTCTGGGCTTGGCACTTTTAAATATATTTCTAATGAGGAAGAGCAGGGTGACTCCTATGCATAATTTCCATTTACATGTGAAGCACATGGATTTATGGAATTAGGTGGCAGGGGACTGATGTTTGCCACTAGCTAAAACCAAGAGTTTAATTGACTTATTTCTTACTTAGTAATATAGTTAAGTTGGAAATTCTTGTTTACTGGCATGTCTTATGCTTTTATTAATACATCAGAGTAAATCCAATGTGGTACTCTAAAAATAAGTAAATAAAGTAAAAGATATTCTGCATCTGAACAGTAAAATTCCCAGCTCCTTCTTTTGTTCAGCTCCGGCACACTGGCAGCCTCGCCTCCAACACTCGGCATGTTGGAGGCTCCTTCTCGGAGGAAACTGAGCTATCCCAGAGACCTACAAGTACTGACATTTGGTGACCCCCTCGCATAAAAATTCTCCAGCTCCTCTCTGACTCCATTAAAAGCCCATTTAGAAAGCTTCTAATCAGCTTTTTAGTGATTGACTCTTAAATATAATAGGGCATTGAAAGATAATAAGATTTTGGAAGAAAGCCACCAAAATGAAGCAAGCAAATAAAAAAAAAACAAGGAAAGAAACAAAGAGAGAACAGGAACTCAGAGAAAACAGAGATAATATTGAGAGCAGAAGAATGTTTCAAAGAAGACATGATATCCTCAGGGAGATAAAAGAAAATGTCAAATCTTTGAAAAAAGAAAAGTGTTTTGTTTTTCTTTTTTTAAAAAAAGGAATAAATAATAATATGTACACCATGGAATACTATGCAGCCATAAAAAAGATGGAGACTTCACATCTTTTACTTTTACCTTGTGATAGCAAAACCAACAAATTCAATAAAATGATTGGAAGAATTCTCTGATAAAGTACCAGAGGGGCGGGGGAAGAGCAAAAAAATAAGAAAGAGAAAAATAGGAAAATGTATGAATCAATTCCAGAAATTCAAATTCAACTAGTGAAGAGAAGCAAAAAATAGTCATTAGGCAATTATTTTTTATAAAATAATATTTTTACCAAGTGAAAAT
This sequence comes from Perodicticus potto, assembly GCA_963574655.1. NCBI lineage: Eukaryota > Metazoa > Chordata > Mammalia > Primates > Lorisidae > Perodicticus > Perodicticus potto. The sequence continues at coordinate 14,744 of CAUYRH010049327.1, read as the reverse complement.
GTGAATTCTCAGACTGAAATAGCTCCCTGGGTTTTGACATAATAAATGAAGAAAATCAAACCAAAGCATATCATTTGGAAATCTGAAACTTGAGTGTTAGTAGAAAAGACGCTAATAAATGATTGATAGAACAAGAGATAAGGGAAAGAGATCACAATCAAAGGATCAGGAATGAAAACTAATTCCTCAAGAACAGCAGTGGAAGATAGAAGGCAATAGAGGAATGTCTTTACGAATGAATTTTAGCTTAGAATACTGTCTAAGGAAATTAATCAAGTATGGGATCGAATAAAACATTTTCAGCATGCAGTCTCAAGGTCTACAAGATTTGATCCTCCAAAACTAGGGAATAAGCCAAGGAAGAAAATGACATGAGAACTAGGAAACAGGAAATCCAATACAGGAGAGAGGGGTTGGGTATTTATAAAACATTGGTTAAGAGAAATCCCAACATAACACCCATAACAGCCAGCAGCTTACAAAATAGCACAGATGGCTCAGCGCCTGTGGCTCAGCGGGCTAAGGTACCAGCCACATACACCTGGCGGGTTTGAATCCAGCCCCGGGCCCGCCAAACTTAACAATGATGACTGCAACCAAAAAATGGCCAGGCGTTGTGGCGGGCGCCTGTAGTCCCAGCTACTTGGGAGGCAGAGGCAAAAGACTTGCTTGAGCCCAGGAATTGGAGGTTGCTGTGAGCTGTGATGCCACAGCACTCTATCCAGGGTGACAGCTTTGAGGCTCTGTCTCAAAAAAAAAAAAAAAAAAAAAACAACAACAACAAAATAACACAGATTAGAACGAAGAGTGTGAGGGCGAAAAATGGAACTCATAAATCTTACCAGTTGAAAAGAAAATGATACATTTAGCACATTAAACCATCTCATTCAGAACTATTGTAGGAAGTGAGAAGGGTTAGCTAGATATATAAATAAATCTAAGCAAAGGAGTAAATGTGGCAATTATTAAACATAGGAAAAACAAAAACATTATAACAGAAATGAAATCAATCATTTTTCAGTACTTGGGTTATAGTAAACAATGATCTTAGTAATTAACATATTGAATATGGCTTTAAACAAAATTTTTGGCATACCTTTATAGAGAAAGATAGGGGAGTAGGAGAAAGGTAGATATATAGAGGTAAAGTCCTCACATACCATAATAGGAAAGCAATAGATAAATTTAAAATGGAACAACCAGGCAATAACATTTTAATGACATTATTTGGCAATTTGAAGCAAGAACACGAAGTCGAGAGTGTTTGCCTCTCTGCACACTGCTTTGAGGATAGGGGTGAGAAGGCAACAGTTAAGGACTGCTTTTGTTGCTGCGGTAAGCCTTTTAGCTCTATTCAATTTTCTAGACTTGAGTATATATTCCTTTTGTGAAAGTAAGATTAAAAAAAGGATAGAAGAAGTGAGTGGAAGAAAAGTAAGAGGGGCAGTAGATGACTTGAATGACCACGAAGGGGGGAACAGGAGGAAGAAGAGCAAGAAGGAATTCAGTGAGGCAAGGCTGGAGATTGAGAACAGATGAGGGGCTGGCAAGTGACCAGATCAGAACAGCCTGGGAAGAGGCTTGTTGATGGGTTTTGGGTGAAAGAATCCAAGAAAATACAGGCATCTTCCATTTCGTGGCAGTAGTCCATTCCAAAAAATCAGATGTTCTGTACAAAATTATTAAGTATGGTGGTGATGGTGATGCTATTTCTTATTATTTTAAATAGAGAAAAGTATAATATATTATTCCTCAACTTAAAACCTCCAACTAATTTCTTATAATATTACAAAAAACAAATAAAATGTTTTCTAAGTAACACAGAAGTAGATGAAAAATACTTAAGCCAATTATCTTGTCCATTAAACAATTAATATGGCTGTTAACAAGCAGTTACTTAAATAGTAATACTTGCATGTCTGTTGTTTTAATATCTGGTATCCTAGAACTTTGCACACTATTTTGTTAATGATGTTGTATTGAAGTTTCAGAATGTAAATAATATATGTTTCCTACATAGATACCTTTCAAAAACTGTTGTATTGAGAGATTTGAAAATTCTATAAAGTTTGAATATCAAAAACCAAGAAGTGTTCCACTGGGAAAACGTTAGTTGCTGTTCTGCAAAATATGTGTGTGTTTTGTTAGTTTAGGATTCAGGTTGCTCTAGACTTGTGTCCAGTTTCTGTCTGTTCTTGGAGGCCAAGTAGGAAGGACCAAGTGCATTCTAAAGATCTTAGACTACAGCTAGCTTGCTGACCTGGGAAATAGGTTGTCACTCTAAAAGCTAGCCTTGGGTAGGTGGGTTAGGCTGGTGTCTACCCACAAATTCCTCCTTCTGTTGAGGTGGAGTGGGGTATAGATTTTGCATTCATGAGAGATGGTGGACTGAACAGTAATGTTCAAAAGATCCACTTTGGAGGGTTTGGGGAGTGTAATAGAGGAACATAGGGTTGAGTTGTATCCCCCATGTTGAAGTCTAAGGAGGGGACTTAGACTTAAATATAAGGCTTAATGGAACCTTATTACCTTGGTTGATGAAGGTTGAAATGGCCAGCAGGGAGCAGTGGGTTGGGGCCATTTTTATGTGGATATCTTTGACATTTTGTCAAAAACATAATTCATGTAATTCTGAGTAACCTAGAATACAGATTGGACATAAAACCTTCCCTTGAGGGTTGCAGTCCACTGAGGAAGCTGGGAAAGCTCTTAGTTGGCATCAATAATCCTGTTCAGTATAACAGGAATAACACTGGGTTTGTGAGGGAGTGCTTCCCAGAGAAGATAGGCTTTTCAGCTATAGAATAAACATCCTATCCCAAGTCTTTAAAGCAATGATTCAGGGCATTTGTCGAATACCTACTATGTGCCAGGCATTTGTTCTAGGCACCAAAGATATAACTGTGAACAAAATCAATAAAGTCTCTGCTTTCATGGAATTTCCATGCTGGTATTGGTGGTGATGGTGGGAGATATATAAAGAATATCTATACAAATAAATATATGATACAATAAAAAATAGGCCATAGTAAGGGGAAGCTTCTATTTTAGCTAGGGAGTTAGAAGAACTTTTCTCCAATGAGGGGACATTTGAACAGAGATCTGAAGGAGTGAGCTGAGAAGGGAGACAGAGGGAACAGCAAGCGAAGGTGAAAGTAACTTTGTCTTATCCCAGAAATAGCAGAGGCCCTTGTGATTGGGGTGTGGTGAGAGAGAGACAGACAATGTGAGGGAGAGTTGAGGGAGATGGTGGGGGCCACTTTATCTAGTCTTTGCCTGTCATTCGGAATGGAGTAGAAAGCCTTTAGAGCAGTGGTTCTCAACCTTCCTAATGCTGTGACCTTTTGGTACAGTTCCTGTGGGTTGCAACCCACAGGTTGAAAACTGCTGCTTTAGAGGGCTGTGGGCTGGGGATGGCAAGATGTGATTTACATGGATTAAGTGCTTTCAAATGGGAGTATAATACTATAGCCCCCATGGTGGCAAGGGAGGAAACAAACAAACAAACAAACAAACAAAAAAATCACAACAACAACAAAAAAAAAAAAAAAAAGGAGAAAGAAAAAATTAAAAAAATTGGCAGTGCCTTTATGGAACTTAAATGTATAGTGGAATACTGACAAGATTTATTAATTGAGCATCTGTCTCATATAAGGTGTGAAGTATTTTATATGTAAATGGAGAATAGGATTGAAATAATGGCTCCTTGGTGAAGTTAAACAGGGAAGATTTAAAGTAAATAGTAAATTCTGGGAAAATTTTTAAAAGAAGAGAAGGCTGTGTCTTGAAACAAAGCACTGGGAGGGGCCCACAGGCATTTCAGGCAGAATGAACCCATAAGTGTATCATAACAACTCTCTGAGCCAGACTTATTATATAAATATGTGTCAGCTGAGGCCTAGAAATTCTTATGCAGCCTCATGAAATTCCTTTTAAAAAACTTATTTTTAAGGGATGTTTTCTAGTTGCTTAAGTCCCTGAACAGATTTAGTTAACTTAATTTCAGGGGCAAATTAATTGTATAGACATGAGTTGATACTGTTTTCAGAGGAGTGTTTTTGAAGTTTGAAATCCATACTGTGCAAGGGACGTCTGAGGTTCAGAAGCAGAGTAAGTGGAATGTTCAAGGTTCTGTGCCAAATATGTCTCAGTTCTCTCTTTGCTGAGTTTATAAGGGCTGTTTCCTTTAGAAAGTTTCAGGCTATATTTTTCTTTGCATATAGCTACATTTAAGTGAAATATTTCTTGACCTTCAGAATGATACCTTTGATACCTTGTGCTTAAAAAGTAAAGACATGTCTACATTATAAAATGAAAAGACTCTCACAATTATACAAAAGTTTAAACTATTATTTGAATGTTTTAATTGCCATTTATTACATGGTATCAGAAAAGTCAGAAACCAATTTGCACTGTCACTAATTATTATTTGTAGAAGTCCATACAAGGACATTGTTTCAGTTTGCTTAGAATAACAAAAACCTCATCCATATAATGGTTAAAGAAAATAGTAGTTTTAAATATTCCAGCCAGATGTTTGACTGCTAATGAACTGCAGCAGCATAGCCTGTAAGAAGATGGTAAACCCAGAACACAATCTTTGAAAAGAATCTCTTAATTAAGTGTTGAACATGGACTGAAGCCATGTGCTCACTGGTACAAAAACCAGGAAGCTTTTGTGTTAGTCCTGGGTGGCCAGTGTTTAAATATGTTTGAAATTTTAAGCTAATAATGTAAATACAAAACCATTCACATAGTTTTGTCAATTAAAAAAGAACTAAATTTCTTTCGCATATGTGGGATGGTGTTTGTATCTCTGGTTGTATTCTTTTTTAGGAGTAGGATTGGATAAATGATTGGAGTCTGAATCATTTATTTAATGATTTTGAGTAGTTTGGATTCACTTGGGTGATGTGACTAAGCTATTTGATTGCAGATTAGAAGCTTGCTTTGTAGGGATTGCTTAGGTAACCTCTGTTCTTTTTCCATTTCCTTTTCTAGGCTAAATACTTATTTACCTTTAGCATAAACGAAGGCAAACAAGACTAATTGGGAAACAGCAGGGTGGAGAAGCATGGGTCACTGTTTCCAGTGGCTTCAAATGAAACCACTATTGCTTCAAATTCATATGTATGCCTGATTATATTTTTAAATTTTGTGATTCTTACATCCTTCTTAGTAGGTGTCTGTGTTTTAAGACCTCTGAACTTTGACTCGACCCTGTGATACATTAAATATTATATAATATTTAAAGAATTAACTGGAACAATGAAGGTGATGTTAGGTACACCACAGATGTTCATAACCTTTGCCTACTCCATTTGTTGTGTGCATGAAAAAATAACTAACAGATAAATAATCCCCCTTCCAACTTAGAAGTGCTCATTATCTCTTTCCATGCTTCATGTTTCACAGAGTTAATGGCAGTCATCCTGGCCAACAGTTGCCTATGCTGACCCCCAAACTAGTATTTGATAGTGTAACCTTTGCTACTGATTTACTCTTTACTTGTACTAACTTCTTTATGCCTCAGTTTTTGTTTCTAAAATGAGAGTGAGAGTATCTCTTACTTTACATTTTACAGGGGTAAATGAGCTTACTCCCTCCAGGTTGCTGACCTTCCTGACAGGAGATTTTGCAAAAGCTTAGGCAAAGATTTTAGTAAGAAATTAGGAAAGGTAGGAAAATAAATTTGTAGTCAGGGAAATTTTTGTAACTGTATGAAGTTTTGTAAGTGTGTTGCTGGTCGCAGGAATAGCAGAGAGCCAAATTGTATTGTGTATAAAAGGAAGTAACTCAAAGGGAAAAGATTAACGAATGGATACTGTTAAAGGAATGCATTGCAATGTTGGGGGCACAAAAATTTGGAGGTTACTAATGAAAAATATGACCTTACAGTTTAATGTTGAAATTTACATGATAATAAAAGATGCTTTTTTTCATTGCTATTAAGCATCTAGGATGTTTTATACACATCATTTCTAACTCAGTGGTAGTTTTAGAAATAATTTTTATTATTATTTCTATTTTGCAAAAAAAAAGAAAAAATACTAAAGCTCAGAGAATTTATATACTGTGACCAAAGACAAATCATTTGTGAGCTGAGTTGTCTGAATTCCAGCTCAGATGTGTTTCATCTAAAGTAGATGCTCTTCCACTCAGCTATGCTGCTACCAATGGTACAATGTAATTTTACCATATTGTATAATCTAATCATAAATTGGGACTCATTCCATGACAGCAAATATACATTTACTGAATTCTCTTTAACGGCTGCCTTATTTTATAATACATGGTGATATTATAATTCATTTGGCCCTTTTATTGGATATTTCACTTGTTTCAGTGTTTTATATAACATCAGTCTTAATATATAATAATATTTCTTTTTAAGACTATGCTATAATTTATTCAACAAGACTTCTATGGTGAAAATTTAGGTTGCTTCCAACTTTCTGCTGTTATGAAAAAGGCTCTGATGAATGTTCTTACATAGTTCTTTTCACACTGTTAGGTTCTTTCCTTAGCATAAATCCTTGGACATGAGGTTGTTGTGTTAAAGGATATTCTTATTTTAAATTTTAAAATACATTGCCAGATAGCCATCTAGAAAGATTTTACCAGCAAGTATACGGTAACAGCGCATGACAGGATTCATTTCCCCACTGCTAATGCACTGTCAATCATTTTAATCTTTTCTAATCCGATGTTGTCCTGGGAATATCTTTGATTATTAGATAGTTTAAACATCTTTTCTGTGTCTTTTAGTTTTTGACTTGACTCATTTTCTTCTAGAGTTTCATTACTCATCTTATGACTTTATAAGAACTGTTCATATGTTAAACATTAATCTCTTACATGTTGCACATATCTGCTCCTACTCAAACCAATTTTCTATAAAACTTCTCTTAAAATAGTAATTCTGAAGCAAAAGTCATTTCAGTCATATTTATATACATCTAGAATGGGGTCAGTATATTCAATTTTATCTTTCTTGGGTTGAAAATATACAACCTTTCATTTCATTGTGAAGTAAAGTACTTGGACACTAAAAGCCTCAGGGACTCTAGGATTTTATGTAGGATCTCTCAAGAATAAGCTACCTTCTCCATTAAGAGGAGCCCAGGACTCTGTAGTATTTATCTTTGCATCCTTAGAAGCTTATTCAGAGGAACCAAAACTGTCATTGATTTTTATTGAAGCAGGAATATTTTTCTAATAGCATTTGTACAGTGTGATATAAACTTTTGCATCATGAATAATGCAACTTACCATATGTTTCGCACTTGGAAAATTTCAGAAAACTTTGCCATGATCCATATGGTAGGCCTCTTAACTCTGTAAAGTAAGGTACTACTGCCAGCTTCTTAGACCAGAATCTTGTCTCTTAGAGACTTCTTGGAGCCTGTTTATTTGGGACTTTGAATTCTTTGATATATCAAAGAAATATGGCATATTTCACTTTTATAACATGTTAATGTTGTCTCCACTTTCCTTTAGGGCCTAAAAACACCCAACATCATCATCATCACCAACTACCCAAACTGGGGGGCTCTGGGAAGATGGGCCCAGGTTCCTTTAGCCCTTCCCAAGCTTGGGCAAGCCGCTGGTAATTGACAATGGTGATGACCTTTTAATCTTGAAGGACATGTAAATCTGTTAAGAATAAAAGAAGGCCAGTCAGTCTGGCACTTAGTAAATAATGTTAAAAACTTTTCTTCCTGAAGAACGAGATGATTTTATCATTTTCTTATGTGCATCTTTACAATGCCTGGCATAAAGGAGGAGTTTAATTGGATTGAATTAAATTAGTGAATTATTATTACCACCATCATCTATAAAACTGTCATTTCCCCCTATTATTAATACTGTATTTGGATAAATTAAAGAAAATCATAAAATGAATATTATGCTCCAAAGACAACAGTATCTTTTTCTAGAATGCATTTATTTCTACTATGAAAATATGGGGCTGAAAAATAGATCTGGTTTGAATTCTGCCTCTGTTATTCTCTTGTTTTATAATGGAGGAAAATTCTCTTACTGTCTCTGGGTCTCACTTTCCTTCTTAGTAAAATAAGCAAGTTCAGACTACTAAATTTTTGAGGTACCTTGCAGCACTAAGATTCTGTGATCTAAGAGGTAAAGCAATTCTTGTTTTTAGAGACGGGCTATCAGTTTGTCATCCCAATTGGAGTGTAGTGGTGAGATCATACATAGGTTATTGTAACTTTGAACTCCTGAGCTCAAACAAGGCATCCTCTTGCCTCAGATTCCCAAGAAGCTAGGAGTATAGGGATACACTACCACACCTGGTTGATATAAAAAATTTTTTTAACTATAATTTTTTTCAAGAGTTATATAATAACCATTATGCTTAAATCTTCTAATTTTTCAGGATTCTAGATGCCAGTTATAATAAAATTATTATTGGAAGCAAATCAAACCAAAACAAAAAAACATTGGAAAGGTATATCCAAATTTTAACAAAATTGGAACACCATGGGTTTATTATAGTGTATAGTGTAATGACATGGAATACCTCCTGATATTTCAGATTGGGAGTCCTATTCCCCATACTATTAGCAGGAATAACTGCTGCCTTTCTTTTGTTCATCTTGCTCAGATTTATTTTGCTTAATAAATTTAACCAGGAATTTATTGGATAAATTAAACTTGATACTCTCAATGGCCACTAGATGGAGATACTGGGGCAACCAAACACTTGAATTGACCACACATTATTTTTACTTCTGAGTAGTGTGCTTTTAGTTTTAATTAAAATAAATGAATAAGTAAAAAAAGGAAAAGAAAGAGAACCAAAAAATAGCGAGGGTAAGGACTGAGAGCAAAACTCAGCTTCTCATGGCTCTAAGGACAGATCCAAATATACTATAAATCGTTTTGAAGCCTTTCAAGCTGTACTACTTATTTCCTGCAATTAAGCTAAGTGCATTGACCTAATTTGCAAATACCCACACCCCTTGAAATGATTGAGTTTAATTTACTATATTTGAAAACTATAATAAAAACTAATAAGAAAGTCTCATTTAGCAAGTTTCCTACTTAGCAAATTTAGTTTTTAGGGTTAGTCTTTATAAACATAATTTTAATTTTCCCTTTTGAGGTTTTTTTCCTATTAAATTTTTAGTAGTTCTCTCTCTTAAGAACACATTGAAAGATGTATAAGTATTAATATTTTTCAGATTGGGAAGCATTTTAGCAAATATATTAGGATTTTTTTTTTCCATTCAGTTATTCTAAGGCCTTTGATTAAAAAGACAAGAGATGGGAGTAAAGTCCTAGGTGATAATGCTAAGGAATGAAACTAGAAAAGTAACAAATTTATGGGGGGTTTTAGTGAAGCCAGTACTTACATCATTTACGGCTGCCTAGAAAAAAATCTAGTCACATGAAAATCACCTAGTAATATTTTACCTAGATATTCCCCAAATGAATCTTCAAAGAAAATAAGTATTTTAGACTCGGCGCCTATGGCTCAATGGGCTAAGGCGCCAGCCACGTACACCTCAGGTGGCGGGTCGAATCCAGCCCGGCCCACTAAACAATGACGGCTGCAACCGAAAAATGGCCGGGCGTTGTGGCGGGCACCTGTAGTCCCAGCTACTTGGGAGGCGTAGGCAGGAGACTCGCTTGAGCCCAGGAATTGGAGGTTGCTGTGAGCTTTGATGCCACAGCACTCTATCCAGGGTTACAGCTTTAGTCTCTGCCTCAAAAAAAAAAACAAAAAACAAAAAGAAAATAAGTATTTTACATATTAAGTTTTCCTTGGTTGCTGAATATAATGGATACATTAGAAGTACTATTGGAAATTATTTAGAGTTTGGATGAATGAAGATAGCTTCTTGAATTTTATACTCGCAGAATTGGTAGGGGATCAGGAGATGGGAGATCAACTTGGCTTGATCATAAAGACTGAAGGAGGGGAATGAAAGGAGATGATTTTAGTTTAGCACTCACATGTGGATTTCTTACCGTGGACTCCTGCCTCCTTCCCTCAAAGAGCTGTGTGACTTTGTACACATTACTTAATCTCTGTGAACCTATTTCTTTGTCTGTAAAATTAGAATAATAATATTTGCTCAGTAACCTTGTTGTAAGGATTAATGTGTATAAAGTAGGGTTTAACTTTCAATAATTTACAGTGGTCATTGTTGTCATCATCACCACATTATAGTGATGATTATGATAACAGTAATAACAATCTATAATCCTCTTTTCAGTTATGAAAAGATAGATTTTCTTTGCAGGCGAGTCTTTCTTGGTTACTGAAAATTATTTGTTTCACTAGAAGCCTTTTTTATTTTCCTTCTGAACCTCAGATTCAGGGGTACAATGAACCTCAAATGGATTAGGATAGTAAAAAGAAAAAATTTTTTTTTGAGATAGAGACTCGCTCTATTGCCCCTGGGTAGAGTGCAGTGGCCTGAACCTAGCTCACAGCAACCTCAAACTCTTTGGTTCAAATGATCCTCCCACCTCCGCTTCCCAAGTAGCTGGGAGTACTGGCACCTGCCACTATACCTGGCTAAATTTTCTATTTTTATTGGAGACAAGGTCTTGCTCTTGCTCAGTCTGGTCTCGAACTCCTAGCCTCGAGTGATCCTTCTGTGGGCATACAAAGTTCTAGGATTATATATAGATGTGAGCCACCATGCCCAGCCAGAATTTTACTTTTCATTCCTTTATTAAACAATATTTGCTGAAGCAGGCACTGCTCTAGAATTGAGCTAGAGTAGTAAGGGAGACAAGAGCCAGATATAAGAAACAGTAAATGGGGTTAATTTATATAAGGAGAATGAAGCCTAGCAGTGATGGAGAATGATGAAGAAAGGCTACTTTAGGTTATATGATTAGTATAAAGAATTGAAGTAGGAGAAGTTTGGAAGATTAAAATAATCACCAATTTTTTGTAAAACTGTGTATTATTGTAGGGGGCTAATCATATTAGGGTGTAGGAAGTGACATTTAGCTGGAATGTAGTTTTTTTTTTTTTTTTTTTGAGAGAGAGAGAGGGGAGTCTCACTTTGTTACCCTCAGTTGAGTGCCATGGCTCAGCGTCACAGCTCACAGCAACCTCAAACTCATGGGCTTAAGCAATTCTCTTGTCTCAGCCCCCAAGTAGCTGTGGCTATAGGTGCCCGCCACAGTGCCCAGCTGTTTTTTTTTTTTTGAGACAGAGCCTCAAGCTGTCACCCTGGATAGAGTGCTGTGGCATTACAGCTCACAGCAACCTCCAATTCCTGGGCTCAAGCGAGTCTCCTGCCTCTGCCTCCCAAGTAGCTGGGACTACAGGCACCCGCCACAACGCCCGACCCTGGTTTGGTTGCAGCTGTCGCTGTTTGGTGGACCCGGGCTGGATTCGAACCCACCAGCTTAGGTGTACGTGGCTGGCACCTTAGCCCATTGAGCCACAGGCGCCGAGCTGCCCAGCTGTTTTTTTGTTGCAGTTGTCATTATTGTTAAGCTGGCCCAGGCAAGGTTTGAACCCGCCAACCTGGGTGTATGTGGCTGGCGCCGTAACCATTGTACTACGTGCGCCAAGCCAGCTGGAGTGTAGTATTAAATATTTAACTGTTAGCTCTTTTGTACCTTTCTTCTCTGATGATGTCCATCTGGCAGTTTGCCAAGTTTTCCTCTAGCGGGGACTGGTAATACTCTTTGGAGGTAGTCTTGGTTCTCCTGATTCAGCACCATTTTCCCAGTTCAGAGCCATGATAGAGTGGGATACTCCAAGGCCCTAGTGGTGGTGGGCATCTGTCTTCTTTCTGTGAAATGCTGGGTTTAGGTGAAAGTAGAATCAATGGGAATGGCAGCCTCAAAGGCAGCCTTCTATATTTCTAGATTGGGATCTTCTAGTCATCTAGTGGATTTCCAAACTTTGCTTTCTCATGTTTCTTTTCCTAGTTTTCGTGGGAGTTCCACCTGAAGTTGAACACTGGGGGCAGGAATACTATTCCCTTCACTTACTCAGCCTAGGCAATCAAAGATGGTTATTATATTAGGCTATAGTATTGACATCCTGGGTGGGGGGGGGGATTAGGAAAAATTGTGCCTATTGAATTTTTCAGTCAAATTACTGCCTAGTATTTTAAAGATAATACCTTGCTATACAATACTGGATTGTGAAGCTACTCTTCCGGAGCTGGCCTGAGAAAGTCCCAGATTTTTGACACTGGTTGGAGTTGGGTATATAAATACTGCCAGTGGCTTTGAGTTACCTAATTTTTATAATCAAATTTTATTATCGTTTGATAAAATTTATGCCTTATCCCTTATCTCATAACTTTATCGTGTTTTTCTAGCTATAACTATAGAAAATGTCACTATTTTATGACAACAGATCCCACAGTACATGTCTGCAAAGACGAATATAAAAGCCAGAGTTCCTATTGTTTTTCTTGTTAATTTTCCACAAAAATAAATCTTTTAAAGAATAAATCCTTCAGAGTAGGAAGAATTTGTTTTCTCATGTCTGAGTGGCAAAGTTAACATTTGCTAAAATTTCCTTTCACATGTGTAGACTATTTACACTGTCAGGTTGGCAATTGGACATGTTAAAGTAATTTACCCTGGGAAAGTCTTTATCTGTAATTTAACTATTTCCCATGGAACATCATAACTTCTTGGGAAAATAGTGGAAATAGAGGTGGGATCCTATTTCATTTTGTTTTTTATAATGAATAGGGAAAGTTTATGAAATCTATCTTCTAGCAACCCAGGTTGTACGGTTTCTGTCAGCACCAGTTTATTCTTTCTTGGACAATATAGGAGCAGGTTGGATTTTTTGCTGTCATTTTCAAATGATAGGTTTTAATGAGTGCCACCCAGGTTACCCTTTGACTTATATGTTGATTTAATTCTTCTAGGTTAAAGACAATTGTTTGAAAGATCTGGAGTAATATCCCACATACAAAGACATTATACGCTATTAACCAGTTCATTTCAACTGTGTTTATTTAGTCAAGTGGAAGCAGGACCCTATGGAACTTTATGTGTGCTCATCAGGGCCATAATTTCCTATAATTTAAGTAAGTTACAAGGAGGGTAAAATTGGTCATGATTCCCCTGGTAACAAGGGCTTCCAGAGAATATCTGATTGTTTCTTTTGATAAAATTATGTTATTATTTTGTAAAATATGTATATATGCAAAAATTCAAGCACTAAGATCTGTGTAAGCTGTGAATAACTTCATGCCATCAAGAGATGAAAGTGGGAGGTGCCTGTGGCTCATCGAGTAGGGCGCCGGCCCCATATGCCGAAGGTGGAGGGTTCAAACCTGGCCTTGGCCGAACTGCAAAAACAGAAAAATAGCCGGGCAATGTGGCGAGCGTCTGTAGTCCCAGCTACTCGGGAGGCTGAGGCAAGAGAATTGCCTAAGCCCAGGAGTTGGAGGTTGCTATGAGCTATGTGATGCCACGGCAGTCCACTGAGGGCAATAAAGTGAGACTCTATCTCTACAAAAAAAAAAAAAAAAAGGAGATGAAAGTGGTCCTTTGTATTTTTATGATTTAATTTGTGTTTATTATTTAATAATGTTTTAATATTATTTAAATAATATTAAAATATTTTAACCCTTGTCACTTTTTACAAATATCTTTGGCAGCCCAGGCTGGATTCGAACCCGCCAGTTCAGGTGTACATGGCTGGCGCCTTAGCCTGTTTAGTGACAGGTCCGAGCCTTTACAAATATCTTAATTCCTCAAATACTGTTGCTGTGGTTAAATCTGGTGATAAAGCAAAAAATTTAGAAAATTTGAAAAAATGAAAATTTAATAGTAACGCAAAAACTTATCAGAAAAATTTAAAAGAATAGGAATAAATAACAGAAAGGTATGTTTTAATGCAGGATTCCTTTATATATTAGATGTTTTCTTTCATTTAATTTAATTTTTTTGGATAACATTATTACTTATTAGCCACAATGTTAAATGTCACACACATACATATGATTAGGTAGATTGTTAATGTAACATTTAAATTTTTTTCCAACTTTTGATTATGAGAAAATTTCAAATGTACAGAAAACGTGCAAGAAAGGCAATGGTTGTGTATGTCTTTCACATAGATCTGTGTAAACATTTAATTTCATTTGCTGTATCTTTCCCTCTACATCTTTTCCTGAACCATTAGATAGTTCATTGCAGACATCACTCTTAAATACTTCCATATGCATCTCCTCAGAGCAAGGCATTTTTCACCATACCACAATATAATCACTGCATTTAGGAAAATTAACATTGCTATCTCATAATGTTATCTAATAAGAGTTTATACTCAGATTTCCCACCTGCCTCAATAATAATGTACTTTATAGCTTTTCTTTTTTCTTTCTTTCTTTTTTTTTTTTTATTAAATCATAACTGTATACATCAATGCATTTATTGGGTACAATGTGCTGATTTTATATACAATTTGGAATGCTTACATCAAACTGGTTAACATAGCCTTCACCTCACTTACTTAATTATTGTGTGAAGGCATTCATACTCTACTCATAATAGATTTGACATTTACTCTTGCAAAAACTTTTCTGGTCCAGAATTTATTCAAGGATTCAGCATTTCATTTAATTGTGCTTTTTTGTTGTTGTAGTTTTTTAGTTTCCTTCATCCTAGGACATTTATTTTTTTTTTTTTAGTTTCCTTCATCCAAGGACAAATCCCCACCTATTATCATATATAAAAACATTTACAATTTTTTTCTCGGAGCCTGTGGCTAA
>CAUYRH010049324.1:0-22065 GCA_963574655.1 Perodicticus potto | reverse complement strand
TGTTGTTGGGGGGGCCCCCCCCCCCATCTGGTGGGGTGGCGGGGTAAAACCCCCCCCCGGCCCAAAAACCACAAAAAAAAAAAAAAAAAAAAAAAAAAAAAAAAGAATTCATGTATCTGGCTCAGCACCCATAGCACAGTGGTTATGGTACCAGCCACATACACAGAGGGTGGCAGGTTCAAACCTGGCCCGGGTCAGCTAAATAACTGCAACAACAACAAAAAATAGCCGGGCACTGTGGTGGGTGCCTGTAGTCTCAGTGACTTGGGAGGCTGAGGCAAGAGAATCACTTAAGCCAGCAATTCTCAACCTGTGGGTCGCGACCACTTTTTAACAATGAAAATACACTGAGGCATTAGGAAGGTTGACAACCACTGGCTTCAGCCCAAGAATTTGAGGTTGCTGTGAGCTGTGGCGCCACAGCACTCTACCAAGGGCTACAGCTTGAGACTCAGTCTTCAAAAAAAAAGAATGCATGGATCCAGGTTAAGTCTTCTGCCTATATGCCTTAACAAGCAGGAAAAGCATTCTGCTGAGAATAAAGGAAATGAGTAAGGAATCAGAAGGGGCGGTCATTAGGTTGCAGAAACAGATTTTTAAAAAGTCTGCCAGAGCTCTCCTGAAGCTCCAGCAAGAGGTTGAGCTTCTTACACTCCTATCTAAGAAGTACCCCAATGGGAGCTTCCCCCAGCCACACCCAGCCGGCTGGCTACAGTGGTAGACAAGAGTTTAAAAATGGAAGGTAGGCTCAGTGCCCGTAGCTCAGTGGTTAGGGCACTGGCCACATACACTGAGGCAGGCGGGTTAGAACTGCTAAACAACAATGACAACTGCAACAAAAAAAATAGCCGGGCATTGTGGCGGGCGTCTATAGTCCCAGCTACTTGGGAGGCTATGGCAAGAGAATTGCTTAAGCCCAAGAGTTAGAGGTTACTATGAGCTGTGCTACTCCAGCACTCTGTACCAAGGCCACATCTGTCTCCAAAAAAAAAAAAGGAAGCAAAGAAGGGTCACACAAATGACCCCACTTTTTCCATTTCAAATAAAGAAACAGCAAGAGAAGAACAAACAGCTCTGTAAGGGGCAAAGAGAGAAAGTAGAAGAGTAAAGGTTCAAGATGGCTATGATCAGAGCATAGCAGTACTTGGGGAGTGTTCTGGAAGAGAAGAAGTTACAAGTGATGACAAAGTCATGAAAGCAAGTTGCTACAAAAGAATTGTAGGGGGCTGAAAAGGACTGAATTATAGTGTTCTGATCTAAAAAAACAACTTGCAAATAAATTTCTGCAGTATTTTCTACTGTCATCCCTCAGCATCCGTGGAGGACTGGTTATAGGATCTTTCAAAGATACCAAAATCTCTGTATACCAAAATGCTCAAGTCCCTTATATACAATGGCAGGGTATTTACATATAACCTATGTATATCCTCCTGTATATTGTAAACATTCTCTGTTCAGAGAATAATGAGAAGAAAAAAAAAGTCTGTACATGTTCAGTACAGATGCTTTTTTCCCCTGAGTATTTCTGGTTCTTGGTTGGTTGAATCCAGACAGGGAGGGTAAATTGTATTTGGAAACTAACATTTGAAGACATCAGGGGAGTAGCCACAAAAGTATTAGAAACTTGAATATATCCCAAAGGTATACATCTCTTTGTTTTAAATACCACAAAGTTTAAAAGTTACATTATAAAACACCAGGCAATAGCACATGGCTATGAAGAAATGCAGCAGTGAATACTTCCCATTTTGAATGATCACAACTCTCTTTTCCCTAATTCCAGGGCTGTCAAGTAGAATTATTTAACATTTAAAATATCAGAAGTGGTTTGATACACTCCACAGGTAACAATTATATAAGCACAAAATTCAAGTCTTTGAGGTTAGATCCATAAAAGTCAGTTTTTTCCTTCAACTCAAACCTTGTCAGAAAAGAATAAATCAAGAAGAGCTGAAGTATCAAAACAAAATACAGATCATCCTGACTTCATATATGGTAAAGTTGGGAGAGGAAACCAGGATCTATCTTTGCAGCACAGGTACCACCAAAACAGGCAAAAGAACCTTCCCTCTGCTCGTAACCACTTTTCTCCCACCAGCAGAAATTTTCAACCACTTCTTTAGAAGTCATTTGTGTAAATAAAATAAAATCATCAATGGCAAAACTGATTTTTTTAGTAGATGGGACACAATACAATACACTGGCAAACAAAGTGATGTGACACCTAGCAACATTCTGTGGAACAGGACAGACTCCACAATATTAAGGCCAACCACCTAAATTCCCAAATTTTAAACAGAAATTTAAATAATTTTTAAAATTTCTTACCTTAATAAAATAGGATGCCATTTTCCCAGCGAACAACCACCTAATCATATCTTTGATTCTAGGTCACTTGAACATGGCAAATGAGTTTTGTGACCCATAGGTAGAAAAGGGGTTGTTACCCTGATTAGCAGAAAAAATAAGTGAATCTCTAAGATAAAGTTATCTTTTAATCCTATGATTTTAAACTGACACCTTAGTGAAATAGGTTTTGTATTACTAACAAATAGATACCTTAAGTGCTTAGATAAAAATTCACATATGTGTGCATGTCTAATACACACAAAAGCTAGAACAAATTACTTTAAAAGGCCTTAAAATAGCTTGTATAACATGCCTGAATAATACTTTATTCCTTTACTTCTGCCTCTGACTTTTCTACTTGCATAAGACTTGTGTGGGTCCTATTTTTAAAGTTGATCATTGGGATCTTGGTTTTTTTTAATGTATATAGATTTTACAAGGGTACTAAGATGCCTACTAGAAGCAACCTTCTGTCAAAAGAATATGCTTTGGCTGCACTATGTGAATTAAAAAAAAAAAAAGAAAAAGGGGGGGAAAAAACTATGTTTTAGCTATATCAACCAATGCTTTCTTGAGTTCCCCAGAATGAAATGAAAAAAAAAAAAATTTTTTTTTTTCTTTTTTGAGACAGAGCCTCAAGCTGTCACCCTGGATAGAGTGCTGTGGCATCACAGCTCACAGCAACCTCCAATTCCTGGGCTCAAGCGAGTCTCTTGCCTCCGCCTCCCAAGTAGCTGGGACTACAGGCGCCAGCCACAACACCCAGCCATTTTTTGGTTGAAGCCGCCATTGTTGTTTGGCAGGCCGGGCTGGATTCGAACCCACCAGCTCAGGTGTACGTGGCTGGCGCCTTAGCCACTTGAGGCACAGGCACCAAGCCTGGAGGTGTTTTTTAAATGAGCTCATACACATGTACTGACCAAGAGAGCTCTTACATATTTATATAGATTGGATCTAAAGGTTGCCACAGGAAGCCCAATACTCAATTCATGTCAGGCAGGGCACTGGAAATGAGAGAGAATTCCTGTTTGTATATAATTTCTTGGTCTTTTATCTTCATATAACTAATAAATGATATAAATTCATGTAATCATGACCAATAACCAAATCTGACAAGCACTTTTGAGCATATGTATATGTTCGTGAATAGAAATGTTAAGGATTTTTATCTTTATAATTCTTAAACTTTTATAATTAGGTAGAAAAAATACATCATAGTGTTTAGTCATTATTTCTCATGTGTCTGATGATCATTTGCAGAGACCATTTAGACAGCCCTAAAATACATGTGTTGCTTCTAAAGAAATCCCTCACCTTTTTTTCACTCTGGAGAAAATAATTTGCTCTTTTATTTAACTATGTTTTTTCCAATCACTCAAATAAATCCAAGGTCTAAATATATTTTTCCTGTAGGTATTTTAAATTATGTTCTATAAAAATAATGTACAGTAAATTCAAATTTAATTAGAGAAATATTTAAGAATGCAACTTTTAGACAATACTCTTTTCTTGAAAATTGACAGCAGTTTTCAAAATTCATAATTTTTTTCTCTGTCTTAAATAAAATGTCATCTAACATGTAATTGGAAAACAAAAACTTATTTATTGCAAAATTATCATTGGGTCCATGTACTATACATAATACACTATTTTATGTAATTGGCCCATTTAATCTGTGACTTGTGTGGGTCACTAGCAGCTGCTTGGAACAGTCACAATGAATTAGATATTGATTTTCAAACTTAAAAAGAGCACTAATGGTTTCCTATATTTTCTTTTTCTTTTTTGCAGTTTTTCCCAGGGCCAGGCTTGAACCCGCCACCCCCAGTATATGGGGCCGGCGCCCTACTCCTTGAGCCATAGGCGCCAACCCAGTTTCCTATATTTTCCCAATTTAAGTTCATCTGGGCAAAGCAAGACTTTTTGTTATCCTTTATAGTCATAATTCATGCTTCTGGTAGGTAGGCAAGGTGGCTCTCACCTATAATCCTAGCACTGTGTGGGGGGGCTGAGGCAGGAGGGTCAGGAGTTCAAAACCAGCCTGAACAAGAGTGAAACCTTGTATCCACAAAAATAGAAAAATTAGCTGAGTGTGATCCTTTGAGCCTAGGAGTTTGAGGTTGCAGTGGGCTATGATGATGCACTCCAGACTAGGTAACAGAGTGAGACCTTGTTTGAAAGCCAACAGACAAACAAATTCACGCTTCCATTATGTTATCCTACCTTCTTTAGTGTTCACTAGGATGGGATTCTCAAGGCCTCTGTTTCCCCATCATTTTGTCTTGCTCAGCTCACAGTCCTGTATCTCTCTTTGCTGTACCTTTGATTATCTTCCTTTCTACTGGCTCTCTCTTAAAAATGCCCCTCTTGGGCCCACACCCTTTTATAGATATTGTCCTATTTCTCCTTCTCTTCCCATTTAAGCTTCTTGAGAGAGGGCTACATTCAGTACTTCCATTTTCTCTTCTCTCATTCACTCTTTTATTCTCTCCCTCTCTTTTTTATTGTAGTAAAATATACATAACATAAAATATGCCAGTTAAACCATTTTTAAGTGTAGAGTTTTGTGGCACTAAATACATTCACAATTGTTGTGTAACCACCATCACCATTCATCTCCAGAACTTTTCATCTTCCAAATAGAAATTCCATATGCATTGAACAATAACTCTCTATTTCCCCTCTCCACAGCTCCTGGAAACCATCATTCTACTTTCTGTTTTTATCAGTTTGACAACACTACGTACTTCATATAATTAGAATCAAGCTATTTGTGACTGGAGTATTTTACTTAGCATAATCTATCTTTAAGGTTCATCAGTGCTTCTTTTATTTTCTTTATTCTGACCTTGTCTTCTCCATGTCATTGAAATATTCCTTTTCATGGTTACCCATAATTTCCTGCTTTTTCAATATTCTGGAAAAATTGTCTTGCTCTGTTTTTCAGTGGCAGTCAACTGCTCGTTTTAGTTCCCGATATTTTCCCCTCTTTTTACTTGTAAGACATCTCTCTCTCCTGATTTTCTTCTTACATTTCTAACAATTCTTTCTGGGCTCCTTTATACCGTAAGTACTTTTTTTCCCAGGTGTCTCTGTACAGTCTAGAGTATATGCTCCTTGGGTGATTTCATCCATTCCCATGGCTTCTACCCACCACCTATGTGTAGACTCTGACTCTTTATCTCTGTCTTAGTTTTGTGTGACCATAAAGAAATACTCGAGGCTAGGTAATTTCTTCTTCTTCTTTTTTTTTGTAGAGACAGAGTTTCACTTCATGATCCTCAGTAGAGTGCCATGGCATCACACAGCACACAGCAACCTCCAACTCCTGGGCTCAGGCGATTCTCTGGCCTCAGCCTCCCCAGTAGCTGGGACTACAGGCACCTGCCACAACGCCCGGCTGTTTTTTTAGTTGCAGTTTGGCTGGGGCCGGGCTTGAACCCGCCACCCTTGGTATATGGGGCCAGCACCCTACCGACTGAGCCACAGGTGCTGCCCAAGGCTGGGTAATTTCTAACAAAAAGAGAATCATTTGGCTCACAGTTCTGATGGGTGGAAGGTTCAAGATCAGGCATCTGTTGAGGGCCTCAGGCTGCTTCCACTTATTGTGGAAGGTGAAGAGGAGCAGGTGTGTGCAGAGATCATGCGATAAGGGAGGAAGGAAGAGAAAGGGCCAGGCTTTTTTTAATGACTAGCTGTGATAGGAACTAATAGAGTGAGAACTCACTAACCCTCTCCCCCAGAAAAAGGGTATTAATCTACTCATGAGGCATCACCTGTCATGATCCAAACAACTCCCATTAGGCCCCACCTCCCAACACTGCTACATTGGGGATTAAATTTTAACATAAATTTGATGGGGGAGAACCATACCCAAACCATGGGAATCTCCAACCTATATTTCCCTCCTGAGCTCCAAGAAAGTGCAAACATCTGTAGCTAGAGATCTCCTATTGAGTATTTCACAGACATTATGTTCAGAACTGAACTTACCATCTTTCACTCCAGATTGACATCAACAGATGAATGGAACCATTCTCTGAGTCACTCTTGACTCTTTAAGTCTCCCTACCCAATTATATTCAGTTGATTTCTTAAGTTTTCTCTGTTTTGCCCACTTAATATCCCTAGTATCTGTCCTCTTCTATCCATGATCATTGCTATTGCTATTTGTCAATTCAAGTACTCTTCCTTCTGGTAATTACTATCACAGCCTCCTAATGTGTTTCCTTCTCTTCATTCATTTTCATCACCATGTAACATATTCTCCACTGGTTGCCTGAATGATATTTCTACAAAGAAAATCCAATTATGTCACTCTCTGAATACGATTTTTGAATGCCATCCCACTGCCTTCAGGAAAGAGTCCAAACTCCTCAGCATAGTGTGCCATGTTTTGCAGATTCTGGCCTCTACTCTCCTCTTCCACCTCAGCACTTTCTCTCTTCCTATGTGCGTTATTCATTCCCACATGTATGAGTGCTGATAAACTTCTCTGAACATGCTCTCTTCAGGCCCACCATGTTTTTGTGCCATTCTCCTAGATAACACCTGCTGGTCCTTTAGTACTCAGCTCCAGGGCCATCTTACCCAGGCAATCTTCCCTGAAGGTGGGTGTGGTGGATGCTATGGTGTGTTACTTGGGTCAGGACTGAAGCACTCATTTTCCTAACTGTTCAGAGTGTTGATAACCAACAGATCTCAGCTACATTTCATTCTGGAGATTGCCTTTATGTATTATTATTATTGTTATTATTGAGACAGAGTTTCACTTTGTTGCCCTTGGTAGAGTGCTGTGGCATCACAGCTCACAGCAACCTCAAACACTTGGGCTGAAGTGGTACTCTTGCCTCAGACTCCCGAGGAGCCGGGATTACAGTACCTGCCACAATGCCTGGCTATTTTTTAGAGATGAGGTCTCACTTTGGCTCAGGCTGGTCGTGAGCTCAGGCAATACATCCACCTTGGCCTTCCAGAGTACTAGGATTACAGGCGTAGGCCACTGCCTGGTCTGAAAATTGCCTTTAGTTCAAGAGAACTTAGTCATTTTTGCTTAGGTCATGATTTTCTTCCTAGAGGCAGCCTGAAACAATGACTGGTTGTGATAGAAGTATGAAAACCTAGTCCCGTTGCCACAGTTGGGACAACTCTGCAGGCCATCCTCACTCCATAATCCTCTACAGAAAGGCTGATGGCTTTATAGCAACTGTATCACAGTCCAACATCTCCTTTTGCTCAATTCAGCTTTTTTCACTTCATGATATAGGTGCTAATTCTGAAAGGAAGCCTCCTATACACACATTTCCCTTTAAATCTGTTTCTCAGGGAACTGAATAGCAACATTGGGTTAAGACCCTCAATACCACTTGCTTACTCCTATCTCACCTCTTATCCCACTGGATCACAGTCTTTTGTTTACTCATGGATCTGTGCCTAAACACAGTGAGCAAACTTGAGAACAGGGATTTCAATCTTGCCTTTTTATGTTTGTTTCCTTTTTAGCCTAATTCATTAATTCTTTTTGAATAAGTGAATGCATCAATGAATACACAAGAGATTATCATCTTCCAAAGTATTGAGAACTTTCTTAAAATCAGTTCAGTTCTTCCTAAACCAATTTCTATTTGGAATAGCCCCAGAAAATATGGATTGTCTCTCCTAGGATGTATTTTAGGTTTGCTGCTTTTCATGCTTCGTGAAATTATGAGAAGCATGGATTTGGAGGTGTGGATTTAGAAGCCTGGGTTGAATTTTCACAGCACCAAGTGCTGGTTGTGTGATTTTGGGCAACTTGTATAACCTCTTTAGTTTAGTCAACTGTCTCAGTTTAATAAACTGGGAAATAGTACTATCTAGCCCATAGGTACTGTTTGGTGGTAAATAAATGAAATAAGGTCTGTGTAAAGTGATGGCACATAGTAGATACTCAGTAAATTTTAGCTTCCCTCCCTCCCTTTTTTTCCTTTTTGGATTGAATTTACTCTTTTATAATAACTTGCAAAGAAATAATTTATAGTAGTTTGGTCCTACTGAGATGATCTCATTAGCTCTCCTTATCTTTTTTCTCCCACATGGCAGAAATCCATCATTCTCTGCTACTATTCTTATTTTAGAAGGAAAAAAAGGGCAGCTGAAAGTATCTACTCCACAATGCAAGTCCCTGCTTGCTACAAGTTTTATTTATCATGAGGCATCCAATTTGCTAGTGGTAAGAGGTGTGGTTAGGTGTGTCTGAGTGTGAACCAAAGGTGAGTAAATGACATAAATGTAACACTACCTGATGGGTTTCAGTGAAGCAAAGAGGAGGCTGAAATGATTAACATAAGGATCCAGTGAAAAGTTAAAGGGATGTTAGCAAGGTATCCCTCATTTGGGCACCTGATTCACTCATATTTCCAGTTTCCTTCTTCTCAGCACTTGGAAAATCACATTTCTCAACTCCCTTACAGTTGGGTGGATCATGTGATAAGCTCTGGCCTATTGGCTGGGAGTGGAAATAATATATAATATGTAGGAAGAAGTACTTACGAGCCAGTGATCAATTCTCAGCTAGAAACAGTCTGTAATATTGAAGGACATATGCCCTGGAGTGGATTCTGCAAAAATGAAATATCCTTTTGTGGTGTTAAACTCTGAAATATTTATGTTATTTATCACCATCGCAAAACTTATCCATTCCTAACTGATGCACTGGGGCTCAGGAGTACTCAGGATAATCTGAATAAATAACACATCTCGGGAAAAACAGAAACCATAGTTGGCTGTCTTAGATAATAGAACTGAAGTTTGTTTAGGATACTTGTTGTCAATGTCTACTGCTCCACCACTGAAATAACAGCTTCTTCCTGTAAATCTGCTTCTTTCTGTGTCTGTCTGCTTCTGCTCCCAGTTCCAATCACCAGTTCATGCATTCATCTTGCAAAGAGCACAATTAGTCTGATGTGGATACCCATTAGAAAGTGCTCTTGAAACTGTCTGCAGGTAGTCCCCAAGTTACAAACATCCAACTTATGGCTTGAAACTGTCTGCAGGTAGTCCCCAAGTTACAAACATCCAACTTATGTACAACTTACACTTATAAATGGAGGCTATTACAAGTACCAAGACCATTACAGATAATAGATAAATGTACCTGTTCCAACTTACATTTAAATTCAATTTAAGAACAAACCTACAGAACCTATCTTGTTTATAACCTGGGGACTGCCTGTATTTCATAGGCTATGGGAAAGCCTAAAATGGACTCTCTTTCAGCCCAGTTGCTAATTGGACCAGAGACGGGTCCAACTATCAGCAATTAGGGGGTAAGTCACAGGTTAGAAATCATGGCCACTTATGCCTAGGAAAAAGCTTGGAGTCTCTTCCTCCTGTCAGGAGCTTTAGTTGAAGTCCAGATAGGGACTGTTGGCTTACTCAGCAAACTGGAACACAAATTCTTCAGGTCAATAAGAGAGAGGCTATTATTCCATTGCTGAGCCCACTGGGTGCATACATGTAACTGGTTATACAATTGTCTTGAAATTTACCTGGAAGTTGTCCAGTGGCTTCTAGATTGGAACAAAATTTTTGTTGAGCTGAAAAATCTTTCTAGATGAGACTCAATGACCCAGCATCAAATGTTGGAGACTTCTGGCCTCTTAGATACTTGTTGATCATGAACAAGAGTCAACTTTGAGAATGTTTTGGTTAATAATATATACAAAAGGCAATAGGTTTTTTTTTTTTGAGAAACAGTAATAATCAGTGATTTAAAATTTATTTTGATGTTAAAATATAAATTATGGACTATTTCACTTCACCTTGGACATTTGATTAACTTACTCATAAATGTGAAATAAGAACCTCCCTTTGCTCTTAATATCACTATCCTGCTGGCTGTAGTCTCTTAGGAATAATCTCTTTAGTATATAGCAGTCTGTAATGGGCATATTTATTTACCTTCCTCTTTTGCTTTCTGCTGTTTTAAACTCTACTCTTTAACCCAGGCATTTTTGTTTCACCTTTCCCTCAGACACATTATATTCTTTCCCAAAGTACCTTCCTACCTCTCAAATGGCTTCAACTCCCTAATCGCTCTCCATCTAATTCCCAGACAAAACCTCTATTTCCTCCAAAGTGATCTCAGTTAAGGGTTGAAAGGAAATAAATCAAGCAAACTACTATAAATCAAGGTACAGATTTCTGGTACTTACTTAACTGACAAAAACAATGCAGAATTTTTTTTTTGTCATCCTACTGTTCTTTAAATTATCACAGTTAATGAAGACCTATCGGGGCACAGTAAAAGAAAAGGAAACGAAAAATAAAAAATAAATTATCACAAGTTCCAGGTTCCTTTGGACATTACAAACAGAATAGAGGTCTCCAACACTAGCTTTGTTTTTTATTATTATTAAATCATAGCTGTGTATATTAATGCAATCATGGGGTACAATGTGCTGGTTTCATATACAATCTGAAATATTTTCATCCAACTGTTTAACATAGTCTTTGTGGCATTTTCTTAGTTATTGTGTTAAGACATTTATATTCTGCATTTAGTAAGTAACACTAGCTCTTGGACAGAGGTAATGATATAGGATAGAGATGGTGGATTTAATATTTTTTTTGAGAAACTGTTACTATACTTCATATAACTTAAAATGCTAACATTTATAAAACTCATCCCTCTTTCAGGGATATTAGTCTTAAAAAATGTGTACCAACCATTCTACTAAAATATGGTACAGTTGTACACTGCATAACAATGTTTTGTTCGGGGTATATGAGGGTGGTCCTATAAAATTATAATATTTTTACTGTACTTTCCTATGTTTAGATATGTTGAGATACACAAATACATACTATTGCATTACAATTGTCTACAGTATTTAGTACAGTAACATGCTGTCAGTATGTTCGCAGCCTAGGAGCTATAGGCTATACCATCTAGGTTAGTGTAAGTACACTCTATGATGTTCACACAATGATGAAATTACCTAATGACACATTTCTCGGAAGGTATTCCCATTGTCAGGTGACCAACAAGTGACAGTCCATGGGTTGGTGATTTTCTGTGGAAGGAGCAGTGAGGGAGTGGAATGAGCCCTATGCTTTAATTGATACCAGGTTTGACCTTAACCCTGCCCCTTATTAGCTGTGAAACCTTGGGTGAAACATGTAATCTCTTTGAGCCTAAGTGTTCTCATTTGAAAAGGGAAGATAATAATAGCTATGGAGTTATTAGATGTTTTACATAAGATATTGTACATAAAAGCTCCTGACACATAGCAGGTGCTCAGTGGGTGTTAGCTGAATTTGAATCTTCCTCCTTTCACGTATCCGTTAGACTTGGGAAAGAGACTCCTGTCCTATTAAGGAGGTTGATAGAGGACTAGAAAGAACTCTCTGGTTGGGAGAGAAATGGCTTTAGCTTGATATGCCCAACCTCCTTTATACTGTTTTTAACTTCATAATAATTTTCTTGATATTCCTTCCTTTCTCCATTTCTTCACTAAATCATTGATGTTTGAGTCTCTACTTTTGGTGGGGGGGGGGTATGAAAAGATGGATAAGACATGGTTTCCATGCATCACAGAGTCAAGTAGGAAAAGAAAGACATGGAAGTGAATAGGTAAGAATCATTAATGCAGATCATTATCTGCTTTTCAAAAATTTGCAAACATTTCCATTAAAGAAACAATTTTTAAAAGGGTAGATCCCCGATATCTTCAATGATTTGTAAAATTTTGTAGAAGTATGGGTGATTTAAAATAAACACTATTGCAAAGAAAATTGCCATCTTCAACTTTTCCCTCCTGTTAGAGTTAATTTTGACTTTGGCATCAGGACACATTTTGTTTTTCTTCTACTTGCACTGTGCATCTGTTACCTTCTCTGTCAGGCAAGTATAGAAAGTAAATCATCAGGCACGAAACAATAAGCACAGATCTAAAATCTGAAACAAAATTAGCTGACATAATTTTAGTTCTACCTGCATATGGAATAATGTATCCATAGAAGTCTTAGTTTTTCTGGTGAAGCAACATGGCATAGTGGGGAAAGTATAGGCTGAGGAATCAGAATAAATTAAAAATTTGGCTTTACTAGTTTTGTGGGCAAGTCACTTACCCTCACTGAACCTCACTTTCCTCATTTGTAAAAATGAGTGAAATCATGCTTCACTCATTATAGTAACAAACATACATGACTAGAACATACTAGGCCTTTAATAAATATGTTGTTATTATTTAAATCCTAAAACACAAAAAAAAACTTCTTAGCCCTTGGATAATTGCACAAAATACTCAAATGCTTCAATATAAATTAAGTGTATATTAGGGGAAGAATTTGACCTGATCATATTAAGCAGGAAAATAATTATTAAAATTGCCTTAACGTGGGATACCTACTGGGACAAAGTCATTATAAGCAACAAATATCTAGCTAGAGTGACTAAACTCTGAATACCAGGATGGGCATGTGTTGGAGCTTCATGAAGTGTGACATGCCAAAACCTGGCCCATAATATGAAATTGGAGTCTGCAATCCTTTAGGATTAGATGCTGGGCCAAAACAGGAGATTTCATGTCTGATTATAGATACATGTGTACAATAGTTTGGTTTTTGGTGTTTGATGTATGAACCCCTTTCTGTTTTGGGAAATTCCCTTCATTAGATGTAGGGCCCACTTCCCATGACTAAGGCATGACTTGAGTGACTCTGTTTCCATATTCTTAGCAATAAGGGTATGTTGTGTGATCTAGGCTACAAAGGACTCCAGAATGGAGAATTAAGTCCAAGAAATAATTCATTTTGGCAGAAGTGACAGTGTTAGCAGCATCCAGTGTCCAGTGACAACAGTGTCCAAGGGGCTCCCAGTGTTTTTTCCATGTCCTGTGCAGTGATAGCAGCCTAGTGTACCTTAACTTGGCATGTGGATTTGGCTGTTCTGATCTTTGAGTCTCTCTTCGTTCTGGCTTATTTCTTGAGCCTAGTTCTTCAGGCTTTTCATCAATTCTAGGAAATACTTATTAGTTTGTCAATAAATTTCTTATCTGCTTAAAACAAAGTTATTTGCATTCAAGAATCTTGACTACTCCAAGCAAAGGGAACAACCACAGTGTGTGGGCA
Organism: Perodicticus potto; assembly: GCA_963574655.1. Classification (NCBI taxonomy): domain Eukaryota; kingdom Metazoa; phylum Chordata; class Mammalia; order Primates; family Lorisidae; genus Perodicticus; species Perodicticus potto. The sequence continues at coordinate 8,604 of CAUYRH010049324.1, read as the reverse complement.
AATCTGAGGTCAAAAGGGTCAGGGATTTGACAAGGAGACAAAGGAGAGGAGCTCAGTGAGTGTGACAGTTCAGATGAAAATGCGTGGATAATGTCCATCTGTGACTGGGGCCTTCTCAGGTCTTGAAGGTACACTCCTTAAATCCAGCTTCTCACAAAAAGTCAAGACCTCAGCTGATGGTGACCTCTTGAACCACAGTAAGAAGGCTGGTTCTGACAAAGGGTAAAAACACTTCCATATTCTAAGGCAGCTGTAATACCCAGACTCACTGCTATGGTGAGCAGTAATGCATCAATGTAACAATACACATTATTCCAATAATGTATTGAGTGAAGTCCGTCTTTCCCAACTCCCATCTTGGGACAGAAAGAGGGGAATTGGCTGTAAAGGCAAATTTGGTGTTCCCTAGTGCCTTTATAGCCTGACTCCTTGATTGGGGACTGTGGCATCACAAAGCTTTGAGGAGAGACAGGGCCTTAAGGGGAGAAGAGGTGGTTTGGAGCAAGATTATCACATCCTCTCATAAAACCTGTTCTCTTGGCACACTCTCACCAAAAGCATACTGAGCGATGCCGAAAATGAAAGTCTGGAACAGTGCATGGGCATGGGCAGTTATGCGAGATGACGGTGGGGGTGAAAGGATTTGTCCTTAAAGTCAAGCATAGTGTCCTCTCGCCTCGCCTCCGTGCACATCAGGACATTTGAGGAGTACTTTCTGTACCCTGGACAGAATATTTTTAAAGTCTTAGCTGCCTCAAAGTGGAAAATAAAACTCAACAAGGTTTTAAACTTGTTTTTAATTTCTATGTCTCCTTGACAGCTGTAATATTATACATAGTAAATATCTAGGATAAACCAAATAGTCACATGGGAAAACGATATTTCACACCTCTATTTTGGAATTATGTGCAAAATTTGCCACATCCCTCATCTTGAATATCACATAGTTAAATTAATAATCACCCAGTTAAACATGATGATCTGTAATTAAATTATTAGTCACTGTTCTGTTGCACAAAATATTTGATTTCTCAACTCACGGATAAAATCTATAGTAAAGATTGCTGTTTTGCTAGTCATTATTTACCACTGACTTATGCAAGGTTGTGAAAAGCAGATTAAAAATGGCTAAAAAAAAAAGAAAAAAAAAAGAGTTCATGATGTTCTCTGTTTCCTGGTTTGTATACCTGAATCTGGGCATCTGCACCCATTCCTTCCTATCATCTTTACCATTCACTTATCCTCCTTCTAATACATCACTAAAGATGATTTTGCTTATATGGGTGTTCAAATTAAATGATTACTTTTTTTTTTGAGACAAGTCTGACTCTGTTGCCCAGGCTAGAGTGCCGTGGCATCAGCTTAGCTCACAGCAACCTCAAACTTCTGGATTCAAGTGATCCTCCTGCCTTAGCTTCCTGAGTATCTAGAACTACAGGGACCCATTACAATGCCTGGCTAATTTTTCTTCCTTTCTTTTTTTAATGATAGCTGAAAGTATAATCCAGGGACAAATGGACTTAAGTTTTCAGGGACAAAAAGGTGAGCACATACTGCTTCAGAGTATTTTCATGTTTATAATCACAGTTCTAAACATGACACAATTTACACTTCTGGACCCTTAGAAATGTAGTTACCCTTTTCTTCTTTGCATGTTCTTTTAAAAAAATTTCTGATTAATATGAGAGTACATACAATTCAATTACATTGTTTGCATCTATAAAGTCAAGTCTAATTGGTAGTTGTGTCCTTCCCAAAGGAAGTGTGCACATTGTTCCTGCTGGGAAGGAACCTGCCAACCCCCTTATCCCTTCTTGGATTTTAATTTGAGTTTTTCCCTCTTGTGAGCATGTTGTTATTAATCTACAAGTTTCAGATTAGTATTAAGTACATGTGATGCTTGTTTTTCCATTCTTAAAATACTCAGGAGAATGTTCTCCAAATCCATCCAAATTATAACAAAGGGTACAAAATCTCCATCTTTTTTATGGCTGAATAGTATTCTGTAGTACATATATACCACAGTTTATTAATCCTTTCATGTGCTGAAGGGCACTTGGGCCGTTTACTCATCTGTGCAATTGTAAATTGGCTGCTATAAACATTTGAATGCATGTGTCCTTATGGTAAAAGTCTTTTTTTTTTTCTTTTGGGTAGATACCTAGTAAAATGATTGCAGGATCCAATTGAAGGTCTACTTTTAATTCTTTAAGGAGTCTCAGTACTTCTTTCCATAAGGGTTATACTAGTTTACAGTCCCATCAACAGTGTAGGAGTGTTTCTTTCTCTCTGGACCTATGCCATTATCTTTTGCTTTGGACCTTGCAATGTGAGCCATGCTCACTGGAACTATTGCCACTACTCTTCAACATAGTGCTAGAAATCCTAGACAATACAATCAGGCAAGAGAAGGATATCAAGAGTATCCACATGAGGAAAAAGGAGGTCAAATTATTGCCCTTTGCTGGTAATATGACATGATACTTAAAAAACTCCAAGGACTCAAACACAAGACTCCTATAAGTGATCAAGAACTACAGCAATGTCTCAGGACATAAAATCAATGTTCACAAATCAGTGGCCTTCATATATACCAACAATGGACAACCTGAGAACCAGTCCCATATCACCATCTGATCTTTGGAATTTACTTAAGAAAGGATTTGAAGGATCTCTACAGAGAAAACTATAAAACACTGAGAAAAGAAATAGCAAAGATGTTAACAGACCAAAGAACAGACCATGCTGATGGCTGGGAAGTGTCAACATTGTTGAAATGTCTATATTACCCCAAATAATCTACAGATTTAATGCAATTCCCATTAAAATACCAATGTCATATTGGCATGGATGTGGAGAAAATGGAACACTTCTGCACTGCTAGTGGGAATGCAAATTAATACGTTCCTTTTGGAAAGATGTTTGGACATCACTTAGGGATCTAAAAATAGACCTGCCATTTGATCCTACACTTCCTCTACTAGGTATATATCCAGAAGACCAAAAATCAATTTATAACAAAGACATTTGCCCCAGAGTGTTTATTGCAGCCTAATTTGTAACTGCTAAGTCATGGAAGAAGCCCAAGTGCCCATCGACCTATGAATGGATTAATAAATTGTGGTGTATGTACACCATGGAATATTATGCAGCTTTAAAGAAAGATGGAGACTTTACCTCTTTTATGTTTACATGGAAGGAACTGGAACATATTCTTCTTAGCAAAGTATCTCAAGAATGGAAGAAAAAGTACTCAGTCCTACTATGAAACCAATTTATAACTTTCATATGAAAGGTATAAACCAATTATAGCCCAAGAAGAAGGGGAAGAGGAGACGGAGGGGTGGAAAGAGGGGAGGCTGGGTGGAGGGAGGGTCATTGGTGGAACCACACCTACAGTGCATTTTGCAAGGGTACATGTTAAATTTACTAAGTGTGGAATATAAATGTCTTAACACAATAACTAAGAAAATGCAGTGAAGGCTATGTTAACCAGTTTGATGAGAATATTTCAAATTGTATATAAAACCTTCACATTGTACCCCAAGATTGCATTAATATACACAGCTATGATTTAATTTAAAAAAACACCAAAATCATACCTTGCAGATCTTGAAAAAAGAGTTCTACATTTTGTATAGAACCAGAAAAAAAAATCCCTAATAGCCAAAGGAATTCTACAAAATAAGAACAAATCTGGAGGCATCACACTACTAGACTTCAGATTATAGGACAAGTCTATAGTGATCAAAACAGTATGGTATTGGCATAAAAGTAGAGACATAGGTATATGCAACAGAACAGAGAACAGAGAAGAAACCAGTCCCATTTCACCATCTGATCTTTGATAAAGGAAACAAAAGCATGCAATGGGGAAAAGAATCCCCATTTAATAAATGGTGCTGGGAGAACTTATTAGCCACATGTAAAAGGCTGAATCTGGACCCACACCTCTCACCACTTACAAATATTAACTAATAATGGATAAAAGATTTAAATCTAAGACATAAAACTATAGAAAATCTAAAAGAAAGTGTGAAAAATTACAAAATTACAAAATTAACAATATTGGTCTCAGGAAAGAATTATGAAGAAGACTCCAAAAGCACTTGCAGCAACAATAAAAATAAATGGGAACTGATCAAGTTAAAAAAAAGTTTCTGCACAACTAAGAACACAGTCAACAAAGCAAAGAGACAAACTTCAGAATGAAAAAAGGTATTTGCATCTACAAATCTGAAAAAGGTCTAATAACCGGAATCTACAAAGAACTCAAACAAATCAACAACAACAAGAAAGGCAAACAACTTCATCAAAATCTGGGCAAGAGACATGAATAGAATATTTTCTCATGAGGACAGACAAATGGCCAACAAACTCATGAAAAAATGCTCATCATCTCTGATATTAGAGAAATGTAAGTCAAAACCACTTTGCTATATCACCTAATTTTTTTGTTGTTACTAGAAATGGGTCTCTCTCTTGTTCAGGCTGGTCTTGAATTCATGACCTCAAGCAGTCCTCTCATCTTGGCCTTCCAAAGTGCTATGATTATAGGTGGAGGCTACTGCACTCAGCCCAAATCAAAAGCTTACCTTTAATTAAGTATAGATGTTATAATTTTGTTTTCCTAACCTTTGGCAACTTTCTAATCTTTGCTTTCACAGACAAAATGTTTGTTTATTATTTATAAAATAAGATAACAATAACTAGAGTCTTAGATTTAAAAAAATTCTTAATTGTTGAAATAAAAGGATCTCACCAACACATTAAACATTATTTGTTTGGAAGACTATACCATTTTAACTCATAATTACAATTTCGGAATGTGTGCAATTATGATTTAACATAATTAAGTAAATTAATACAAATCTCAAATCCTTATATACTAAAGGTGACATTTAGAGCACAGTATATCTTTCTCATTTTTATCCATGGCATAGTACATACAGACTTGGTCTGTGTAATAAATGTACTTTTAGAAAAAAGTATATCTCTATTTTCAAGGATTCTTTTGAATGCTAAGGAAAGTATATAGAAGTATATTATCTAGGTCCTTGGACTCCTAAAAATCAAAGTAGCCAAATGATTTGTCATACATTTTGGAAGAAAAAGAGGGGAAATATTTGGATTAATCATCTAGGGGAGAATAGTCTTAGAGGAAAGGGGTTTAAGTTCCATAGTTAATTTTAACAATGGTAGCAACAATAATGATATGATTGATCTTAGAAAATTAATACTTTCTTTAGGCTAGAATTTTAGAATTATTCAAGCTGTGCTATCTAATATAACTTTCTACAATGACAGAAATGCTGTATAATCTGCATTGTTAAATATGGTAGTCACTAGCCATGTGTAACCATTGCGCATTTGAAATGTGGCTAATGCAACACAGGAACTGGATTTTTAGTTTTATCAATTTCAATTAATTTAAGGTTAAATATAAATACCAACATGTGGCTAGTGGCTACTATATCAAACAATGTATTTCTAAGGTGTTACTGATAGAGTCTCTTTGAGAAAATCTTTAATATATTCATGCACACACACACATATATGTATTACATTCACTTATTCATTCTACAAATATTTGTGGAGTACCTTCTCCTTTCTAGGCACTGAGAATATAATGCCGAGCAAACCTGACTGAGGTCCTACTCTCACGGAATTTATAATCTCATGGAATAGAATGACACCACTCAAATAATCACACAGGTGGTTGGAATTAGGAGAACTGAAGGTTGTAATATTATTCCTTTTGACTGATTTTGTGAAGAAATCCAGGCTTCACAACCTCTTTCAAGTCTCCTTATTTCCCCCAAGGAAATGACTTCTGACCTGGGATCTAAAAGATGTTTGCCCCTATAAAATGGATGGATTTTATCAGTTGACACCACAGAGATCAAACACAGTTGGTAGAAATAATTTAGATAATTATCATACCGGACGTATGTAAACAAAACAACTGTTTCTCTCTAGAAAGAGGAAGAAGATCAGGAGACTGATGGCTTAGAACCATTAGTGCTGTCAAAACCAAAAGTAGAGCAGTTGATCACAGAATATCCAGGGAGTTTTCAAGTCATTTTGACTCATAGTGTATGAGGCAGGAATTTCCCTAAGAGCTGCTTTTTGTTACTGAAATAAGGTATAGAAAACACATGTGTACACATGCACACACACACACACACACACTTGGGTATAATTCAAAGAAAAGAGGTCAGGTAAATTATATTTTCTTAAGGAAATATTTTGAGGTGTTCTTGGAAAAGTATATCCCTACTGAATACTAGCTAGGTTTGACATAGACAAACTATGTCCCTTGCAAACATGCCATAAAAAACAGTGCTGATCTCTTTCATTAAATATTTTCCAGTACCTTAGGATGTTTATATGGGAAACAGTTGATCTGAGGGTTCAGAAAACCTATTCAAAAGGATCATAGACAGGGATTAGAATCTATTTTACATTTAGAATTCCAATCTCCCTGGAAGTTCTAGTTGATAATCTAATTTAACTGCAAAATGATATACAATAATTTGACAATAATTATTCACTCTCAAATGAGAAGCCCCCGAAGTAGGGCAGTATAGAATTAAAGTAGCATATGTCATTCTTTAATTTTGCCTGCTGTAATTTTAATTTGGCTTTGGAGTTAGGGTGTCACTGCCTCTCTCAAAACTCCTGATCCTATTGAAATATCTAGGTAGAATATCTAAGAAATTCTCATCCTCAAGAAGAGTATAAAAAAGTTATACAGATTGCTTAATTCAGATACTCTCAGGTATACCAAGAAAAGAGAGGAAAAGATAAGTGTGGGAGGGTGATTGGTGGGGCCACGCCTATGGTGTATTTTAGAAGGGTACAGGCGAACCTCACTAAATGCAGAATACAGATGTCTTCATACAATAACTAGGAAAATGCCATGAAGGCTATGTTAATCGTTTGATGAAAATAGTTCAGATTGTATGTGAAACCAACACATTGTATCCCTTGTTTGCACTAATGTACATAGCTATGATTTAATAATAAAAACAGTGATAAAAAATGTAAAAAAAAAAAGAAAAAGAAAAGATAAGTGTATCTAACACTTATCTAGGAGTGTATCTGTGTAACTAACTCCACTCCCAATGCAACACGTCATGAATCTGCCCAGTTTTAAGGAATACTGCCAGGTGGCTGAGGTCTATCCTTTATCTTTTCCTCTCTTTTCTTGGTATGCCTGAGAGTATCTGAATTAAGCAATCTGCATAACTACAACAAAATTGAATTGTGTCTAAAATAAATCATTGCATAACACCTGAACATTCCAGGGATGGGGATGTGTGCTACCTAAAGCCAGTGAAAACTCTTGGGTCAATGCAGTGTTTTTTGTCTTACCCACAAATATTGACACAGTGTTGTTCCCTGGGCCCATGTGTAAAATTTCCACAAGTGATGGGAGTGAAAGGATGATGCTCCGTGATTCAAATCCACAGACCTCTAAGCTTCTGAACTGAATTGATTATGTTAAGTTCAATTGTCTATAAAATTCACATAGATTGTTTTATCAGGATATATGCTTGGTTCTGACCCAGTTGTAGGCATTGCTACTAAGGGAATCCCTGGGTTATTACCATAAGCTCACCCTTAATAACTTAAGGTTTTACATTAAAGAAGTCTTATTGAATAGGCTTGTATGTGTGGAGGGGTCGGCAGGGAGGAGAATTCAATTCATTTCACTGGTGGTCACTAAAATGGCCCCATTCTATAGCCATTTATGTGTAGTTTACTACACAAGAAAATCAGCTTGTAGAGTAATTTAACTGGTTATATTGCAAAATCTCATCCAGATTCTGAAGTAGGCACACTATGGCAATGAAGCTGTATATACTTCCATCACTCAGCATAATCACTTCCACATAATCAACTTACAGCCAGTCTTATTTCATTTATGCCTCTCTCTACTTGCCTCATTTTGTATTACAGTCAGTCCTCACTTAATGTTGTCCATAGGTTCTTGGAAACTAAAACTTTAAGAGAAATAATGTATAAAGAAATCAATTTTACTGTAGACTAATTTATGCAAACAAGAGTTAACTTCCTGCAGTAAATTCTGGATCAGCAAAAATCACCAAACTTATAAATAAAGACCTAAAATACTTTAATATTTAACGTTAAAATAAATGTGAGCTATGCATACATTTAAGAAGGATTGATAAAAACAAGCAAGACAACTATTTCCCCCATTTTTGGTGAATCATTGAGTGATGGTAGTCATTGTGGCAGTTAGCTCAATCAAGGAATAAATGTTTGCAAGGTGCAAATTGTAAGAAGCACCTCCTACAACTCCATAGTTTAAAAATGAACATTCAGGGCGGCGCCTGTGGCTCAGCAAGTAGGGCGCCGGCCCCATATACTGAGGGTGGCGGGTTCAAACCCGGCCCTGGCCAAACTGCATCAAAAAATAGCCGGGCGTTGTGGCAGGCACCTGTAGTCCCAGCTACTCGGGAGGCTGAGGCAAGAGAATCACCTAAGCCCAGAAGCTGGAGGTTGCTGTGAGCTGTGACTGCACAGCACTCTACCAAGGGTGACAAAGTAAGACTCTGTCTCTACAAGACAAAAAAA
>CAUYRH010049320.1:0-54146 GCA_963574655.1 Perodicticus potto | reverse complement strand
TATAAACAGAACTATGAAACTCTGAGAAAAGAAATAGCTGAAGATGTCAACAAATGGCAAAACACACCATGCTCATGGCTGGGAAGAATCAACATTGTTAAAATGATTATACTACCCAAAGCAATCTACAGATTTAATGCATTCCCTATTCAAGCACCACTGTCATACTATAAAGAGCTTGAAAAAATAGTACTTCATTTTATATGGAATCAGAAAAAAACCTCAAATAGCAAATACATTACTCAGAAATAAAAACAAATCAGGAGGTATTAAGTTACCAGACTTTAGGCTATACTATAAACCTATAGTGATCAAAACAGCATGGCACTGGCACAAAAACAGAGAGGTAGATTTAGGAAACAGAATAGAGACATGAGATAAATCCAGCTTCTTATCGTTATTTGATTTTTGACAAGCCTATCAAAAATATTCAGTGGGTGAAAGACTCCCTATTTAACAAATGGTGCTGGGAGAACTGGCTGGCGACCTGTAGAAGACTGAAACTGGACCCCCACCTTTCACCATTAACAAAAATTGATTCTCACTGTGTAAAAGATTTAAACTTAAGACATGAAATAATAAAAGTACTAGAAGAGAGTGCAAAGAAAACACTCGAAGAAATCAGCCTGGGAGAAGATTTTATGAGGAGGACCTCTCCCCACCCCTCACCCCTGGGCAATTGAAGCAACACCAAAAATACATTACTGGAATTTGATCAAACTAAAAAGCTTCTGCACAGCCAAGAGCACAGTAAGTAAAGTAAACAGGCAACCTTCAGAATGGGAGACGATTTTTGCAGGTTATGCTTCTGACAAAGGTCTGATAACTAGAATCTACAGAAAACTCAAACTAATCAATAAGAAAAGAACAAATAACCCTATTTCTATGTGTGCAAGAGACTTGAACAGAACCTTCTTTTGATGAAGACAGGTGCATGGCCTACAAATACATGAAAAAATGCTCATCATCCTTAATCATCAGAGACATGCAAATCAAAACCACTTTGAGATATCATCCAGTAACATTAGCCCACATCACAAAATCCAAAAACTACAGATGTTGGCATGGATGCTGAGAGAAAGGAACACTTCTTCACTGCTGGTGGGAATGTAAGCTAATACGACCTTTTTGGAAAGAAGTTTGGAGAATACTCAAGGAACTAAAAGTAGACCTACCATTTGATCCTACAATTTCCGTACTAGGTATATACCCAGATGATCAAAAATTATTTTACAACAAAGACATTTGCACCAGAATGTTTATTGCAGCCAATTCATAATTGCCAAGACATAGAAACAGCCCAAGTGCCCATTGACCCATGAATGGATCAACAAATTGTGGTATATGTACACCATGGAATACTATGTGGCCATAAAAAAGATGGAGACTTCAAATCTTTTATGTTTATCTGGATGGAGCTGGAACATATTCTTCTTAGTAAAGTATCTCAAGAATGGAAAAAAAATATCCAATGTACTCAATACTACTATGAAATAAATATAATCACCTACACATTCATGTGAATGGTAAAAGATAACTATAGTCCAGAAAGTAGAAGGGAAGAGGAGAGAGAGGGGAGGGGCAGGGGAAGGTGGGAAGAGGGAGAGTATTTGGGGGGACCTCACCTAATGTGCATGATGCAATGGTACATTTCAAAACTATTAAGAAAAGAGTAAAATTGTGGTGGATGTGTTACTTAGTTCAGTGTAAGCCTTTCACATTGTATATCAAATCAGTACACTGAACCCCATAAGTGCATCAATGTACAAAGTTATGTTTGAATAAAAATAAACTAAAAGATGTTGAAACCATAATGTTTACACCTGACCATAAATGAAACTGGAAACATTCCAAATGATTACAAGACAGCTCCCAGCCTAATGCTGCACCCCTCATTCCCACATCCTGTACCCCCATAAGAGACTCAGCCTATCCATCCTGTTTAGGAATAGGGCTGGACAGAGGATGGGAGTCAGTCACCAACGACTGACTATGTAGTTTCATTATAGGACTTTATAACTTGATTGTTCACTCCTGATTTTCTGGTGATAGGTTTGGTTAGAGCAAATGAACAGCAAATGAATATAACCTTTTCCCCTCAAACTCCCTTCTTATTTCATTTTTACATTGTTTGCACTTTTTAGGTAGCATCCAAGTTATAGTTGTGCTCCTCACCCAGGGGTGTGCCGTATATCCTTACATTGTGCCTGTTAGGTGACAGCACACAAATCCCCCTTTTTCCTCCCCTTCCCACTTCAGTTAATTATGTTTTTCTCTTATGCGGGTTTTTTCTTGAAACAGCGTCTCAAGCTGTTACCCTGGGTAGAGTGCTGTGGCATCACTGCTCACAGCAATCTCAAACTCTTGGGTTTAAGCAATTCTCTTGCTTTAGCCTCCCAAGTAGTTGTGACTACAGGTGCCCACCACAACACCCAGCTATTTTTTGGTTATAGTTGTCATTGTTGTTTGGCAGGCCCAGGCTGGATTTGAACCCGCCAGCTCTGGTGTATGTGGCTGGTGACTTAGCTGTGTGAGCTACAGGCGCTGAGCCTCATGTGTGGGTTTGTATTTGTTTGTCTACTGGTTTCATATTAGTATGAATCATGGGATCAAACGGGAGGTCTAATTTGAGTCCTTTTAAGATTCTCCAAACTTCTTTCCATGAAGGTGTTTTAGTTGCAATGTCACCAGCACTGTAAAAGTGTTCCGTCCTCTCCACGGGGACTTTGGGATGTGGGCTATTCTCACTGGGGTTAGGTGATATCCCAAGGTGGTTTTGATTTGCATTTCTCTGATGATTAGGGAGGGAAAACTATCTCGACTGTCATACATTAGCAGGGACTAGCTGAGGGAATTTTTTCTCCTACTTCAAAGCCACAAAAATGGGGAAGGTGCCATTTTCTTGCTATATAGTAACTCCTCACTAATGTCATCTATAGGTTCATGGAAACTGTGACTTTAAGTGAAGTGATGTAAACAAAACCAATTTTACAACAGGCTAGTTGATACAAATAAAGGTTAAGTTCCTATGGCATATCTTCTTCCTTCCCTACTCACCCCCTCTCTTCTTTCTTTCTTTTTTTTTTGAGACAGAGTCTCAAGCTGTTGCCCCAGGTAGAGTACCATGGCATCATAGATCACAGCAACCTCAAACTCTTGGGCTTAAGCGAGTCTCTTGCCTCACCCTCCCAAGTAGCTGGGACTACAGGCGCCCACCACAACACCTGGCTATTTTTTGTTTGCAGCTGTCATTGTTGCTCAGCAGACCCCGGCTGGGTTCAAACCTGCCACTCTAGGTGTATGTGGCTGGGGCCCTTGCTGACTGAGTTATGGGCACCACTTCTCTCTTCTTTCTTTTTAAGACTGAGTCTCTGGCACTCTAAGGAGAGTGCCAGGCTTCAGAAACCTAGGTTCAAGCAATTCTCTTGCCTCAGCCTCCCCAGTAGTCGGGACTCTAGGAATGAGCCAGCATGCCTGGCTATTTTTTTTTTTTCTTTCTATTTTTAGTAGAGACAGGAGTCTTGCTTTTGCTTAGGCTGGTCTCTAACTCCTGAGCTCAAACAATCCACCCATCTCAGCCTCCCGGAATGCTTGGATTACAGGTGTGAGCCAATGTGCCTGACTGAGATGTCAATTTTCTTTGCAATAGGGTTAATTAACACAGTAATTAACAGGCAACATATTAAATGTCTTTTCTTTTGATTCCTAGGAGCTTTTTAAAAAATTTGCTCTAAATTATTTTATTGGAATTCTTCAGATAAAACCAGACAGTTGTACAAGATAAAGTGAAAGCTATCTATCTACTTGTCACATAAGTGTCCCCAAATTTCTAGGTGAATTTTTTTCCATTGTGACTCCAGCTGCTCACACAGGTTAGTACAGGAAAGAAGTTCCTAGAATCTGCTCAACACCAGCTAGAGGACATCCTCTGTGACAGCAAAATCCTGAAATTTCATAAAAGGAACACGTCTTAAAACCACGTGGTCAACAGGCAGTAACAATATGAAAGTGGACATGTTGGGGGGACCAGACAGGATGAAGGGGAGCAGTGAGTGGATCAGGCGGTTTCAAATTCTTCGGGCTTGAACACTCTCTGTGGTTGGTGGGGTACCTGGTTGGGGCTACATTTCCTTTGCTCTTGGACTTCAGATCTGGCTCTGCCTTGGCAGCTTGGGAGATGGAGGGGAGAGGAACATAAGCTCATGAGGACCATCTGCACAAACCCAGCCACAAGGGGCACAATGCCAATGGTGCTCCCCAAACTCCTGCTCCCTGGGGGTGGGTGATCCCCTCCATATATCCCAGGGCATGGTCCATGTTTGGCTCTACAGAGAGAAAGAAGTATAAAGTACAACCTTTTGTCTCCCCCAGCCCTTTTCTAGTTCTACGAATTGATAATATTCAGAATTTGTGTTCAAACGCTTTATTCCCCCACATTTAGGATGATCTAAACTGAATTTTGAAACTTGAAAAGTCACTAATTGGGCAGCGCCTGTGGCTAAGTGGGTAGGGCACGGGCCCCATATACTGAGGGGGGTGAGTTCAAACCTGGCCCCTGCCAAACAGCAACAAAAAATAGCTGGGCGTTGTGGTGGCACCTGTGGTCCCAGCTACTCGGGAGGCTGAGACAAGAGAATTGCCTAAGCCCATTAGCTGGAGGTTGCTTTTAGCTGTGACACTACTGCACTCTATCGAGGGCAACGGAGTGAGATTCTATTTCTAAAAAAAAAAAAAAAAGAAAACAAAAGAAAAGCCACTAATTGCTATTTTTCATAGTGTTTGGAAAGGACCACTTGGATCTTAGATGATGAAGAAGGATTAAAAACATTCCAGAAACCTTGATGTCCAAAGACTATTTTTTGTTTCCACTATGAGATTTTCCCATAAAGATGCAAGTGTTTATCACAGAAGGACAGGTAATTTTTAGTTCTTTCTCTTCATTTCCTCCTGTTACAGATTAGAATCTCTTTTTGTGTTTTTTATTTTAATTAAAAGATTCTAACTAATTAATTAATTATGAGACAGAGTCTCACTTTGTTGCTCTCAGTAGAGTGCTATGGCAACATAGCTCACAACAACTTCAACTTTTTGGGCTGAAGTGATCCCCTTGCTTCGGCCTCCCAAGTAATTAGGACTATTGACACCTGCCCCAACGCCCGGCTTTTTTTTAGAGACGAGGTCTTGCTCTGGCTCAGGCTGGTCTCGAACCCATGAGCTCAGGCGATTCACCCATCTCGGCCTCCCAGAGCGTTAGGATTATAGGCGTGAGCCATTGTGCCCAGCCTCCTTTTGTGTTTTTTGAATAATTTAATTTTTTTGATACATAATAGGTATACATATTATGAGGGTACATGTGATCATTTAAAATATTCAAAGAATTTCTAAAGATCAAATTAGTATAACTGGGATATCCATCACCTTAAATATTTGTCTTTATGCTAGAATCATTCAAATTATTCTCTTATAGGTATTTTGAAATATATAATAGATCACTGTAAAAACTATAGTCACCCCAATGATCTCTCAAATGCTAAGTCTTATCTCTTCCATCACACATTATATTTGTACTCATTAATCAACTTCTCTTCATTTTCCCCTTGTCCATACCCCATGGTAAAGCCCAGTCTACTCTACTCTCTATCTTCATGAGATCTACTTCTTTTTTTATTTTTTATTTTCATTTATTTATTTATTTATTTTTTATTAAATCATGGCTGTGTACATTAGTGCAATCATGGGGCACAATGTGCTGACTTCATATACAATCTGAAGTATTTTCATCAAACTGTTCAACATAGCCTTCATGGTATTTTCTTAATCACTATATGAAAACATTTGTATTCTGCATTTAGTAAGTTTCACCTGTACCCTTCTAAGATGCACTGTAGGTGTGATCTCACCAATCGCCCTCCCTCCACCCATCCTAGCTCCCACACATGAATGAGAACACATAATATTTGCTTTATTGGGGCTGGTTTATTTCACTTCATATAGAGACCTCTAGTTTCATCCATGTTGCTGCAAATGACAGGTTTAAATCCTTCTTTTTTTTTTTTTTTTTGGAGACAGATTCTCACTATGTCACCCTTGGTAGAGTGCTACGGTGTCACAGTAACCTCAAACTCTTGGGCTCAAGCGATTCTCTTGCCTCAGCCTCCTAAGTAGCTGGGACTACAGGCACCCGCCACGATACCTGGCTATTGCTTGTTGCAGTTGTTGTCATTGTTTAGCTGATCCTGGCTGGGTTTGAACCCACCACCCTTGGTGCATGTGGCTGGCGCCATAAACACTATGCTATGGGGGTTGAGCCTTAAATCCTTTTTTATGGCTGAATACTACTCCATTGTGTATATAGACACCACATTTTCTTTGTCCATTCATCTATCGATTGGATGGATTAGACACGTAGGTTGATTCCTTATTTTGACTCTGTGTGAATAGTGCTGCAATAAACATGGGAGTGCAGATGTACTGATTTCCTTTGGATAACTTTTTTGCATTTCTTTTTTTTGCTGGGGCCGGGTTTGAACCCACTCTCTCCTGTATATAGGGCTGGCACCCTACTCCTTGAGCCATAGGCGCCGCCCATGCATTTCTTTTTTTCCTTTTTGTAGAGACAGAGTCTCACTTTATCGCCCTCAGTAGAGTGCTGTGGCGTCACACAGCTCACAGCAACCTCCAACTCCTGGGCTTAGGCGATTCTCTTGCCTCAGCCTCCCGAGTAGCTGGGACTACAGGCGCCCACCACAACGCCCAGCTATTTTTTTTGTTGCAGTTTGGCTGGGGCTGGGTTTGAACCTGCTACCCTTGTTATATGGGGCTGGCGTCCTACTCACTGAGCCACAGGTGCCGCCCTGCATTTCTTGATGAAACAATTACAATGCATTTCAATCTTGACTACACATTAAAATCATCTGGGGAGCATTTAAAAAATCCCAATACTCAGGATGTCATTGGGACCAATAACTTTAGAAACTAAAGGCTGGAAGTAGGCATCAAAATTTCTTTTTAAGCTCCCCAGAGAGAACCAACGTGCAGTCACTGACTGTAGGTAAAAAATTACGTCCCTGGAGCTGAGGAGCGCGTTTGATTAATCCAAATCCACCATTCTGTTCTCCCTGGTCCCACTAATATTCTTTGCAGAGGAGCAGTTTGAGACAATGCAGGTGCCTCAAAAGACAACAGAACATGACTATATCATGAAAAAGAGGAAAAAAAAATTACAAAAATCCGTTGACAACTTGTTAATATGGAACAAGGTTTTGTCCACGATGGCATTCCAGTTGTCTTATTTCCAGTCATCTTTAATTTAGGGTGAAGGCCTCTGAGTTCCAGTTATCACCTCCTACCTGCAGTTTTCTAAACTCCCACTGTTTTCAGGCTTTGGCGCTCTTTCTCTTTTAAATGAGCCACTGTTGTTTTTACACGAAAGAAGCTTACATCTTCATACATCAAAATAAAATCGTATTGTCAAAAAATCTAGCGGAAAATGTTTATTTTGTCTGTGGAGGAATGGTAATAGCCTCCTCAAGAGTGGGGCAATAGATTGCAGTACATTGAGCTCCATAGAGACAGCGCCGGGGCAAGTGAGAGCCGGACGGGCACTGGGCGACTCTGTGCCCTGCCGAGGAAAACTAACTAAACATGGGCATAGGAGATCCTAAGAAGCCGAGAGGCGAAATGTCATCATGTGCATTCTTTGTGCAAACTTGTCGGGAGGAGCACAAGAAGAAGCACCCAGATGCTTCAGGCAACTTCTCAGAGTTTTCTAAGAAGTGCTCAGAGAAGGGGAAGACCACGTCTGCTAAAGAGAAAGGAAAATGTGAAGACATGGCAAAGGCGGACAAGGCCCGTTATGAAAAAGAAATGAAAACCTATATCCCTCCTAAAGGGGAAACAAAAAAGAATTTCAAGGATCCCAATGCACCCAAGAGGCCTCCTTCGGCCTTTTTCTTGTTCTGTTCTGAGTATCGGCCCAAAGTCAAAGGAGAACATCCCGGCCTGTCCATTGGTGATGTTGCAGAGAAGCTGGGAGAGATGTGGAATGACAATGCCTTGGGTGACAAGCAGCCTGATGAAAAGAAGGCTGCAAAGCTGAAGGAAAAATACGAAAAGGATATTGCTGCAGACCGAGCTAAAGGAAAGCCTGATGCAGCGAAAAAGGGAGTCGTCAAGGCTGAACAAACAAGAAAAAGAAGGAAGAAGAGGAAGATGAAGAAGATCAAGAGGATGAAGGGGGGAAGAGGAATATGATGATGAGTAAGTTGGGTCCAGTGCAGTTTTTTCCTTGTCTATAAAGCATTTAACCCCCCTGTACACAACTCACTCCTTTTAAAGAAAAACTTGAAATGTAAGGCTGTGTAAGATTTGTTTTTAAACTGTACAGTGTCTTTTTCTGTATAGTTAACACACTACCGAATGTGTCTTTAGAAAGCCCTGTCCTGGTGGTATTTTCAATAGCCACTAACCTTGCCCGGTATAGTCTGGGGGTTGTAAATTGGCATGGAAATTTGAAGCAGGTTCTTGTTGGTGCACAGCACAAATTAGTTATATAACGGGATGGTAGTTTTGTCATCTTCAGTTGTTTGTGATGCAGCTTATATGAAATAATTGTTCTGTTAACTGAATACCACTATAATTGCAAAAAAAAAAGTTGCAGCTGTTTTGTTGACATTCTGAATGCTTCTAAGTAAATATAATTTTTTTTATTAAAAAAAGAGTGAGGCAATATAAGAAGCTGACAGCTTTCATCATGGAGACAAAAAGTTTTACTGCCAAAAAACACTTGATTAGGAAAAAAGTGCAAATTATAAAAAAGGCTTAATATCTGCAATGCATGAGGCACTCACTCAAATGACTCACAATCCAAAATGTAAATATACAAAATGTAAGTGTACAAATAAGTCAGGGGAGACTACTAGTAAAAAAAAATGACTGCAACTCTTCATGCTTACTAGAAATAAAAAAATGTAAATGAAAAGTATGAACTTGTATCTAATTTGCAAAATAATAGTAACATAGAAGACAGAGATGAATTTGGTTCACTTTGACATTGCTGGTAACTTAAAAAAATCATAATCAGAGATCTTATAATGTTATGCCAGAGAAGTTTTCTTTGGAAAATAATGTCAAAAAGAAAGATAACTTAATGTAATCATATTTATTATGTTATTACACTATTGCCTACTATAGAAAAATATTAATAAAAATTTCAAAGTTTTAAAGTAGGAGATTGTAAGTTATGTATACTATGTAGCTATAAAATAGATAATTATTAAAAGTATGTCATAATATAAAAATATTTTATAATATATAATTAAATTAAAAGGTAAAACTAAATACTTATGTTGATTTTAACTATGTATAATAATATGTGGAAAGAAAATAAATTAGAAGAGATTATGTAAAGATGAAATTAGCTGTACTACTACATGAAATTATAAATTATTTGTATTTCCTTAAAATTCCTTAAGGAATTTAAGAGTTTTTCCATTATTTAAAAAACATGCTCTTTGATATAGAGTATTTTAAAAATAGAAAATCAGTTAAAGAAAAAAATCTTCCTAAGTTCCAAAAGTTAAAGGCAACTGCTATTAGGATATGTTTCTTACAGTATAAGTGTGAGAGCTAAAGGTCCACAAGACATTTGTATTTTGGGAATTTAAATGAAGCATGTAGTAATTCTATCTCTTGATGCTGTGGGGAACACACGTTATCATGGCTACGATTGATGGTGGTGATAACTATTTTATTACATCCTGTCATGAAGTAGTAATATATTTTCCAAGGGCTCCTTCCTTCTGACGCTAGTTATATTGCAATTAGTTACCCCTTCATCACTGTCACCCTCTGCTATCATTTCTCAGCACCTTAAATATCAACCTAAATTTAGAGGTTCCATTTCAGACATGTGCTAATCCAAAAACAATTCCTTTAACTCAACTAGAGTTTAGAGTAACTACTTGGACCCTGCTGCCGCAGCACAATTTCATTTGGCTAAGTCCTTGGCCAGGGCCTTTTCCCCATTCTATGCTTGGTGCTGCTAAGTCACCAAGACAAGTAGGTCTTCAAGGCACTAATAAGGAATCCAGAACAATAGTCCAGGATATAAATAATTAAAAACAATTATAATATATAAATACTTTTTTTTATTCTAGACATTTCTCCTTTCAAATAGTTTTTAACTTATTTTTCTTGCATACCAATAGCCATATATGCTCATTGTACAAACTTTTAAACTCTGAATTTTAAATTAAATCATAAAGAATGAGGAAAAAATTCACTCTGAGGAAAATCCTATTACATTTTGGCACATCCCCTTCCTGTCTCTTCTGCATGAACTGATGTTCAATGTCAAAGTCAATTTCTCACTACAGATTGAAAGTTAAACTCTCAGGTTGCCACGTGAGGGAACTCTGTTCCGATGGCGCAGAAGACCCTGTTCTTATCATGGCCTTTCCGTTCATATCTTGGCTACACGAAACAATCCACGGTTTCTCCAAGTGCTGTTTAAACACCATCACACTGGACCCTCCCTGAAGGGGACTGCGTGGACACCCTCCGTAGGGGACTGTCTACACACCCTCGTTCATTCTCCTTTCCTTTCCTATTTGTTTGGAGGGAAATCTCGGGTGCTGAATTTGCAGTGGATGGATTATAATGTGCATAGGGCACCAACAACAGCAAGGGGCACGTAGAGGGGAGAACATCAGAATAATGAGAACGCAACCATTTACATTTCGGCATGCATGTAACTTTTGTACCATTTCAAAAACGATAACTTTATTTTGTGGTCTCGCAACTACTTTTATTTTAAGTTATCCTAAGCACAGGGGATTACATGTAGAAGGTTTAGAAGCTTAGACCCACTTTAAATTCTTGAGTCTGTAAGTTTATAATTAGTAAATAATGGAAGAATTTTAACATTGGTACAGAATGCAAGAGAAATCTCTCTCTCTCTCTGGTTAACTCTATTATCCACATTAATATAACATAGGAGGCAATCCAGACTTATTTTTCTATTTAAGAACAATTGTAACACTAATGGACATGTAAATAAATTATGGCAAGATATAATGTTATCCCATCTATCACTTTTGGATGTATTACTTTTTTGTCCTTTTCCAAATGTGACCTTTATCCCACTATTTTATATTTTGGTAGTGTAGGAACAAATTATGAAATTTCAGTCATGTGACCATTATTTACGCTGTTCTGAATTTTAGAAGATTTGAAGTAAAGAGCTTACAAGTGAATTCTTTTTTTTTTTTTTTGCAGTTTTTGGCTGGGGCCGGGTTTGAACCCATCACCTCTGGTATATGGGGCCAGTGTCCTACTCCTTTGAGCCACTGGTGCCGCCTGTGAATTCTTATTTAGAGTTAGGAAACCAGTGATTTATAGATCCAACACAATTCACATCAAAACACCAACGTCATATTTCACAGATTTAGACAAAAATAATTCAATGCTTCATTTGGAACCAAAAAAGAGCCCAAATAGCCAAAGCAATCTTAAGCAAAAAGAACAAATCTGGAGGCACCACATTACCAGACTGCAAACCAAAACAGGTTGGTATTGGTAGAAGTAGAGACACAGGCCAATGGAACATATCAGAGAACCCAGACGTAAAACTTACCTGCAACCAACTCACCTTTGAGAAAACAGCCACGGTGTACACTGGGGAAAGGAAGCCCTGTTCAAAGAATGCTAGGACAACTAGGTAGCCACATGCAGAAGAATGAAACAGGACCTTTAAATACACAATTTGATTCAGGATAGATGAAAGATTTAAATATAAGGCACGAAACCATAAAAATTCTAGAAGAAAATATAGGACAAACTCTTCTAGACATTGGCCTAGGCAAAAATTTATGGCTAAGAGCCCAAGGGCAAATACAGCAACAACAAAAATAAATCAATGGGACTTGATTAAGTTAAAAAGCTTGTTGCATAGCAAAGGCAGTAATCAATAGAGTGAATAGACAAGCTACAGAATAAGAGAACATATTCCCTGGCTCAGTGCCTGTGGTACTTTTCTTTTTCAGAAGAAGACAGAAATCTTTGAATGAGAGGTCGTGCCCTCATGCAAAGATAAGTCAGTACAATCCAAGGATAAGTTGGGGTATTAAGTCACTATACACAGACTGAACCTGTGGCCACCCACTCACCATCATAATAATGGCAGCAAGACTCTTACCCTTCATGAGTTTGGATCAGTGCTCTCTGGGGATCTGACCAGCATGAAAAACAAGAGCTAAAGACATCGACACCAAAAACTCCCAAGAAACGGGTGACCCAGATCAACTTACAGCAAAGACCAAAGCTGATTAGCTCCTTGATAAGCTCAGGAATCCCAGTTACCTTTGTAGTTCCCACATTTTATTACAAGGGGACAGCCAAGGTCACTGAATACCTGTGAAAATCTCCCAGTGCAAAGATGGAGATCAGAAGCAAGTAGAAGGAAATAGAAACTAAGGAAAAGAAAATTTCAAAACACTCTCAGTATCTATGAAAATATTTTCATAGATATAAGGCTCGATACTGTATTCATGGAACAGAAACAGGGTGCTAATACCAAGGCATATTTAGGGAACCACAGCAGTAAAGAAACTTAGAAATAATAGCACAAGGGAAAAATCTCAGTAAGAGGTTTGGGTGATCAAGTCAACCAAAACTCCTAGAAAGTAGAGCAAAAAGAAAAAAGGAAAGAGAGGAAAGCTAAGAAAATCATGGCCAATCTGGTAGTTCAGCTTCCAAATAACGGATTTCCATGAAGAGAACAGAGAAAATTACAAAAGAAACAATCATACATGCTAGAAAGGAAGAAAAAAGATCCCCAGATACACAAGCCTTTAAAAAAATTTGCTTTCCATGCACTCTTTAAGTATGTGGAACATGGACAGAACAGAGGATCAGATTTGCCAGTGAAAGAAAATCCTGTGCTCTGGGTGGGAGGGAATTGGTCCAGGTAGACGGGTATGAATCAGGGGAAAGCACATTGACAGCTGTCATCATCACGCCTTCTGCCATCGCACCATTTTTTCCCCCTGATCTCTCTCTTTTTTTAGTTGTTTCAGATTAATTGAGGGTACAAAGAATTAGGTTACAATGTTTGGATTTGTTAGGTAAAGTCCCTCTTCTAATTGTGTCCCACCCCCAGGAGGTGTGCCATACATCCTAACAATATGCTCATTAAGTAGGAGCACACCCATCCCCTCCCTGTTCCCCTCTCCCTTATCCCCCCACTCACCACCTTGAATTGATTCTTTTCTCTTATCTGGGTGTCTATTAGCTCATCTACTGGCTTCATATTAGAATTGAGTACATTGGATTCTTGCTTCTCCATCCTTGTGATACTTTACTAAGAAGAATGTGTTCCAGCTCCATCCAGGTTAACACAAAAGATATAAAGTCTCCATATTTTTTTTTTTCTTGAGACAGAGTCTCACCTTGTTGCCTTCGGTAGAGTGCCATGGTATCATAGCTCACGGCAACCTCAAACTCTTGTGCTCAAGAGTATAGCCGACACTATAGGTACCTGCCACAACGCCCAGCTATTTTCATGGATAGGGTCTAGTTCTTGCTCAGGCTGGTCTCAAATATCACACCATATTTTACCTAAAAAAATATTGGAGTTTTACTTTCTGAAATAATGGGGCAAATAAAGAAAGACAAAAACCTGAGATCCTGGAGACTGGGAACCCAATCTAGAAGAAAATGAAGAGGAATTCAAAAAATGGTGGCTAAGCAGCGGCCGGGAGAACAGCCGGGCCTGATGAAAAGAGGTTGAAGGTTTCCAGGGTGTATTTCTCTAAGAAAAGTCACAATGGAATTGCCTGGATACCTGATGCAATTGACCTTGCAGAAAATTCTCAGTGATTATTGGAAGATGTGGAAAGAATTATGAAAACAACAATAAATAAGGTATTTATTGACTGCCGGAAATGCAAAAAGTAAGACAATTGAAGGGAAACAATACATAGGCATAATGTAGACATTGCGTTTTGGTGTCAAAAAACTTTAGTAACTTATATTGGAAGGATGGGAGGGTCTACAGAAGGAAAACAGTGAAAAACAAGCTAAATCTTCATGTACCAGATGGGAAGTAAACGGAAATGGAAAATAGATACGGTTCTGATTACTCAGAAGTCAGCAGTATGCACATGTTATGGAAAAAACACGGAAATAAATAAGTATCGAAAAAAGATCAGGTCAAAATATAGGAAATAATCGCTTCTAGAAAGACGGCCTAGAGATAGAATGGGAGAGTTGAGGAAGAAAACCATCATATTCTGTTCTAAAGGACCTATATTGTTTGATTTCTAATTTGTTACATTCTTTTAAATTGAACTTTCATATAAGTACCAGGCGCTAACTGATTGCGCCACTGGAGCTCTTAGATGGAACTTTCCATTTTGAGGTACTTGTAGATTCTCGTGGTTGTGAGACATTGTACACAGATACTGTCCACCTCTGCGGTGCAATGTCACAGCCAGGACGGACAGTGACACAGTCCTTCCCATCACCACAAGAAGTCCTCGTGCTGCCCTTTGGAGCCACACTCCGTCCCCCCACAATGATTCCTGACAGCCACTAATTTGAACTGCTTTTCTATAATTTTGCCATTTCAAAAATGTTATATAAATGGATTAATATAGTCTATAACCTTTTGGGACTGATGTATTTTTTAACTCATTATAATTCCCTCAACATTCATCCAAGTGGTTGGGTGTCCCCATAGTTCTCTTGCCTGCCTGCCCTGCTGAGTGGAATTCAAGGGCACATCTGTGCCACAGTTTGTTTAACCATTCACCTGCTGAAGGACACCTGGTTTGTTTCCAGTTTTTGGCTATTATGAATAAAGCTTGTATGACCATGCATGTATAGTTTTATACAAACATACATTTCTCTGGGCTGAATGTCCAAGAATATAATGACCCGGTCATGTAGCAACTGCATGTTTAGTTTTGTAAGAAACTATCAAACTGTTTTCCAGAGATACTCTACTATTCCACATTCCCACCAGCAGGGTACACCTGATCCAGCTTCTCTGCGTCTTCCCCAGCATTCTGTGGTATTATCTTTTAAAACTTTAGCCTTTCTGATAAACATGTAGTGATATCTTCTGTAATCTGATTTCACCGTTCCTCAATGGTCAATGATATTAAGCCTCATTTCACGCACTTACCTGCCACCTGTGTATCTTCTCCAGTGAAATCCGTTCATGTTCGCTGCCTACCTTCTAATTTAGCTGTTTTTTTCTGTAGAGTTTTGAGAGTTCCTTATATATTTTAGGTACTAGTCTATTGTCAGATGTCATTTGTATGTATTTTCTCTCTGTTTACAGTCTGTCTTTTCATCTTCCTAGCACAGCAAAAGTTTTTAATTTGGATGAGATCCACTTTATCAAGTTTTTTGTTAGGGATAATGCTTCTAATATTGAATCTTAAGAACTTTTTGCTTAGCTCAAGATCCCAAAGATCTTGTGTATTTTTTTTTTTTGTGATCTTTCTTTTGTGTTTTTTTTTTTTTTAATTAAGTCATTTGTACAAACACTCAGGGATCTAAATGTAGACGTACCATTTGATCCTGCAATTCCTCTTCTAGGTGTACATCCAAAGGACCAAAACTCACTTGACAATAAAGATATTTGCACCAGATTGTTCATTGCAGCTCAATTCATAATTGCCAAGTCATGGAAGAAGCCCAAGTGCCCATCGACCCATGAATGGATTAATAAATTGTGGTATATGTATATCATGGAATATTGTGCAGCATTAAAAAAAATGGAGACTTTACCTCTTTTATGTTTACATGGATGGAGCTGGAAAATATTCTTCTTAGTAAAGTATCTCAGGAATGGGAAAAAAATATATCCAATTTACTCAGTACTACTGTGAAACCAATTTATAATTACTCACACTTGCATATGAAGAATGAAACCCAACTATAGCCTAGGATGAAGGAGGGAAGGGGAGAGGCGAAGGGAGGAGGGAAGGTTGATAGAGGGAGGGTTAATAAAGGGACCACACCCACGGAGCATATTTTTTAATTAATTTTTTTGGAGACAGAGTCTCTCTTTTTTGCCCTGGGTAGAGTACCATGGCGTCGCTGGGCAACCTCATGCTCTTGGGCTCAATGATTCTCCTTCCTTAGCCTCCCAGATAGCTAGAACTACAGGTCCCAATTCTCGGCTGTTTCTTTAGAGACAGGGTCTTGCACTTGCTCAGGCTGGTCTTGAACTTGTGCGCTCAAGCAATCCACCCACCTCTGCCTCACTGAGTGCTAAGAATGATCACATTTATTTAACATTTACACAGAAAACCACTGAAAGAAAAATAAAACAAATTATAAATAACGATATTGTCTTGGAAATGAGGATAAGGACCTTTTCATTTTTAACCTGAATGCTTTTCTCTGTTATTTTCCACATTTCTAATATGACCTTTTAACATTTTTATAAATATTATCTCTCATGTCATTTTTACAAGAATTATGGGACAAGTAAGTGTTTTCTACATAATTCTTCACTTTCCCCTTTTTAGATTTTAGGTTTTGAGATCAATGCTTAGAGAGATCATTCTCACTTTGGTGTGCCTCACTTACAAAAAAAATGAAAAGTTTGAAACCGTGAATTCTAAATTGAAGCCCTGATTCTAAGTGTTATTGAAGATGTTGATTAACTAGGACAGTTTTCTTCCCTTTTTTAAAAAAATCCTGGCAGCTGCATTTTTAAGGGAATTTGCCTCTAATCAGGTGTTTGAACATAGACTAAAGAGTCTTGTGATGTATCATGAGGGTAAAAATCCGTTCTACCTAAGCAGATTTATTTTACTTAAATGACATAGTGACACAAAAGTAGATTCATGTCCTTGATATACTTTCTACTAAATTTAAAAACTAGGCTAAAATCCCTTTCAAGAGTCACCTGACACTTTCACTGAATCTATCTGATTATGTATATAAATAGATAAAATGTTCTGGGGAATATTGAAGTCAACTGTGTGATTTAAACTTCATTTAAACTAGGCCCTAGGTGAGGGGTCCTCTCTTTCTGTCTATTCGGGAGAGGGATAATATAGATTACTATATATATTTTTATAAACCTAAGGCCGGTATTCTATAGAAAACTTAAAGGTTGCTATTAAAAGCTGTTGGACCCTAAGGACTTAAAATAATTATCACCATTTTCTTTAAATTGTGGTGTATATTCTTATTTGTAAAATATGGATTAGTATAGAATAAAACAATGGATGTGAGTCCTGGCACATAAATTAATATATAAAATTTATTTTAATCTTAACTATGGGAATATAGGTACCTATCCAAAAATAGAAAACTGGTTATTTAGGTATATAGACTTCAGTAGTTTGAATTTTAACTATTTAATTTATGATGCAATAATAACCAGCATGATGATAGAGGTTTCAAATCCAGTGATCTAATGTAAATAACATTTTTCATAACCATAACTGATCTTATTTTCAATTGTTTCACAAAATAAGAATCTAATAGTCACTTTTAAATAGACTATGAAGAGATAAATGAAATGCATGTTCAGTTTTGTAAGTTGTATATAAATGGGCCAAAATATTAAAATATAAAAACTCATGTGGTTCAGATCTGCTTACAGAATGACTACTTTTTCTTCTTATGGCCCACTCAGCTAACTCTATACCTTGAGGTCACTTAGTTAAGCCGAGTTCCTCTTGGAGTATTTCCTGAGTGTCCATAGTGTTCTTCAATTTGTTTAAAATGGAAGCGGATAGTGAATAAATAAACTTTCAAAGCCTTAGTACACGTATTCCGCTTCCAGTTAAGGTGTACAACAAAGAGGGCAAGGAACAAGATCAGAGTTGGGTTATGTTTTTATATAACACTGAGTTGTAATCGCAAGGATGCAGTGGGACTGTGGATATAATACAATTGGTATTTGAAAAAGAGTAACAATTTGCAATATCCTTTAAATTTGGGGTTGAGTCCCAAACAGAGTGTCTGCCCTAAAATAAAAGCATAGAGAAGGAAACGTATTAAACCATGGCTTTCTAAAATGTTGAATATAGAAAGAAACATGATCAGATTTCTTTCCTTTAACATAGATGTATTTTCTCTTCTTCTTTATGCATTTTTTCATGTGTATGTGGGTAGGATTTGCTCGTGGTTGTGGAAATAGCTGTGTGTCTATTCAACCCAGAAAACTGCTATTGCACTAGGATAGAAATTTTCTTTGTATCTTCTATGATGCTCACCAGAATCATATGTATAGTTTTTGGTAAATAAATATCATTCTTAATGAATACATGAAATAAAGGAGTAAATAAATCACTATGTTATTTATTCAACCATGTTAATATATTTTATTTTTATATCAAGTATCACGTGACTATCTGAAAATATTTGCACATTTACTTTTCCTTTACAGGAAAGCTCCCAAAGAAAATTCTAGGTTTAAAACGAGAGAGAGAGAGACAGAGAGAGAGAGAAAGAGAGAGAAGAGAGAGAGGCAATACTCATTGCTTATTATTTATTCCTTGAATAATCAAAATTATGCATTCCTTAAACATCTTTCATATTTAAGGTGCTCTGTTATATTGTGATTACATAAAGATACAGTCATACAGCATTTGCTAATTATATAAACTAGTTTGAAAATCACACAAGTAAAAATTACACACAATGAAAATGGCATTCATAAGGAAGTGCTACTACAAAGAAAATCGCATACAGACAATGCAGTACTAGGATCAGAAAGTAAAGCTTTGGTGGTGCGATGACCTTTTAAAAGGAATTCTCAGAGGAAGTGAGAATCTTAGAGATGCTCAGAGTGCTGAATCTTAGAGATTACGGCCTGGAGAAGAGGAGGTTTTCCCAAGCTAAAATGCAGCATGTGAAAAAGCAAAAAGATAAGAAGAGAACGTAATGCCTTTTCTGAAATGGTTCAGAAGAGTTCAGGGACCAGTGGTGGCAGACACAGTCTGAAGTGCTGAGTTTGTCATTACAGGGTCCTGGACTTCAAAGGGAAAAATATTGAACATAACTGACACAGCTTAGTCTGGTCTGTGGCAGATCAGTTGTACTCTCTTCTCACTCTGTCCTACAACTCCAGTGCTAATCGTGGCTACCTCACCAGGGGCAGCAAACTTTTCCGAGCTGTTGTCTCTCTTTTACCTCCATTCCCCTGAAGCATAAGCAGTCTGACAATTACGTTCACTAACTCACCCTAGAAAAAGAGCTTTGGAGAGTGGACTAGGCCCTGGCATCAGTGCACAGCTTCCCAGAGGAAGGACTTTGAAGGCGACTATCGTGACATTCAGCAGTGAAGTATATAGCACTTTTTCTAAGATTAGTTCACAAACTTACTTGTCCAAACTTAGGAGTTTTCATAAAGTAGTCAGAGTGTTTCACTCTAGGCTGAGTCTGAAAATATTTCTCCCACCATTAAAAAGCTCCAGTAGAACACAATGCAATTAGAGGTAGGAAACAAAATTTAAATGCGTTACCCTGACCTACAGGAGGGAAATACTCCCTACCTCCCTGAGGCCATACCCAACCTCGGCTTTTCTTATTTACGATTTCATTGTAATGCTGGCCCTTTTTCTTCATTAAAACAAATTGTAACTTATTGATTTTTTTTTTCCTTCAGTATCAGAGCACAAATTTAGACAAACATCCTTCTCGGTCCATAGCACCTTTTAATCACTGGAGTCTGTGCAAGGTGTGCGTTTAATTTTTACTATTTAACTAAATCATCCCCTCATTCATTCCAGTCAGTTTTGTAGCCACTCTCCTCTGCTTATATAAAATTAACTATTCTCATGTGCTTAATATGCGTTTTTATTTAGAGTATATTCTTAGCAATAGGTGAATAGTTATTTAGTATGCATGTTCCTGTTGCTACTTCTATAAACTTCATTTTGTTACATATTTCATACATCTTGCAGAAAGAATTTTCTTCAGATCCAGCCATGTTGTTAATTCTCCATCATTGAATTATAGCCCCATGGCAATGACTGTTTTCCTTCTTACTTTACCTGAGGTAAGTACTATTGTTAGCTATCGCTTCTAACATCTTGGGCATTCATTGGTGATTGCAGGCAGCTCAGCATCTGTGAAGGAGAAATTCATGTTAAAACAAGGCCACTTGCTACCTGGAACTTGCTGAAAGGACACGGCTTTGCTTCCGAGCTGTGCTGCTTTCCTCTATGAATTTTCTTTTCAGATTTATAGGCCCAGCAGAAAACACGACCTTCCTCAGAGACTCTAAATATTGTTGGATATACTATAGCATGAAATAGAAAAATAAAATGTTCACATTGCATCTTTACCCGTCATAGTGAACACCCTTTCAAGAGTTGCTGAGGTTTGAGAAAAGAGTAGTGGTAGGGCATTTGTAGCCATTTAGAAACATGAAAAAAATTGTTCATTTCACTTTCTTGGATTTTAGGATATCTTTACCTTCAGGAGTGTATAGACTAGAACTGCTTGAGAAGGAAATGAAGCTAAGACTGCTTTACTTTATGGCTATGTGCGTCTTGGTCCAATTGTAACATGTCGCCTCATGTCCAGGCAGAGAGTCTCCATTAGCATCTGGGAGCAAGGCCAGAGTAACTTTCCATCTCTAGCAAATGCATCTTGTTAAGATACTCACCAAATGTGAGTCATTCCCTTTTCTTAGGGTTCAATGAGGATATCATGAAGTCCCGATATCTGTGGGATGATGAGAAAATCAGTGTTCCTGCAGACTAAATTGCAGCCCAAGTGGAAGAGCTGACACAAATCTGAAGCAACGTGATGCTCTGCTCCTGCGGTCTCTGCCGCCTTGTCTCTCATCGAGGCAGATTTCTAACACCACGCGCTCATCAGGAATTGCATGACGCTGCCGGTGCTCTCTCATGTATTCCAGTAAGGAAACAAAAACTAGTTTGTAAATCATGGTTAATGTCTGCTTACGTTAGTAACCTATCAACACCCAATCTCTTTGGCAGTGTCTCAAATGAAAACATTATTCATCCAGTTAATAGATACTTATTGAGACTCTACTGTGTGCCAACAATGGGGAATACAAGAGTAATCTCCAAAATGGTAAAATTCTGAAGAAACGAAGGGCATTGATAAGCTTTATTTTCAAGCTTGAATTTCCTGGGCTCCCCATTGCGTTATGATTCTCCCCCAGTGCAGGCATCAGCGGACTGCACCTGTGGACTCTTTATGTTCTCTTGAGTACTCAAACTCCATCCACCTCCCCAAACAAAAAAATAGAAGAAAAATAAATGGAGTTATTATTACAAGATACAATATTGCATTAGCCATTGTTGCATACAGAAGGAAGGCCGAAAATGTAACTTTCTTTATCCTCATGTCTATTTTAGAGTTATTTGGTATCTTCTCAATTAACTTATTATTTCTTTTCATGTGAAACTATTTTATTGAGGTCTGTGCCCTGGTCCTACATTTGAACTTTCAATTCTTTGTAAAAGAGGAAGGTATGGAGAAGAAAATGTGAATGTGATTATGATACACAAGTATGAAGATTACTCGGCTTTGGCTTGCTTGCGATTTTGGAATAATGACAATATACGAATTCTGAAGAGAAAGTCACATATGGTGACCTATAGTCTTATGGACTCAGTTTCCAAACAGAACTATTTTTGAAGGAAAAAAAGAAATAATTAGATGTATAGTTTGTTGAAATACCAAAGTTTACAGAGTATTATTTGATAATATGGTTTTGGTAAAAGAATTTTGTTATAATTTAAAATGGAATATAATATTTGAGAATATCAGAAAGTAAGCTATAAAATTAAGCTGAATAAATGTTTCATAACATTTGAATGGCCTAAAGTCAACGCTATTTTAGGATGCCCTTTAGGAAAGCAAACCGGATAAAACAGCAATTTCTGTTGGTAGGAAAAGCAAATTCTCCTACTCTAATATAAATGAGCAGAGGATTTCTCCAAAAGCTTTTAATCCACTCTAGCAGTCAATCTTCTTACAGAGGGAGCTGTCTTATTATTTAGACCTTCTAAGTAAAATTCTACCTGCATTAATAGTGATTGCATTGTAATAAGAAAATAAGAGCGGGTTTATGTGTGTAAATGCTGCTTCTCTAATTGCGGAGGCAGTGTATAGTAGAGTCCATTACAAAACTAAAAATGTTCATACTGTTGACAAGTCACCTCTGATCAGAGTACGTAAATAGTTCTTTCTGGTTTAAGTTTTCTAGCTCAACCCACTTGGTCTCAATGGGTGTGCATTTCACAGTGACTTCTTTCTTTTCTTCAACTCATGTCAAACAATTCATTGCTGAAGCAACTTTAATGTAGGTTATGGGTCCATACTACATGGCCTCAGTGAACTGTATGTCTACAGCGTGCAAAAGCCCCTGCCCTTCTGAACTTCTTTCTTTTTATTTCTTCATGATCCTGTAGTCCCAGTCACACCATTTTCCTCATCCCAACTCCAGCACTGGCCTCAGGCAATATAGTCATTTAATTACATGTAATTAAGTGGCCTGATGTATTGCAGGTGTGCTTGTATTTTATGAGTGAATAATAAGAAGGAAAAATGAGATTCTACTTTGGTCCAATTCTAGGTGATTTATTTATACAGGAAAAATATATATTATAGGTCTAAATTGCTCATGCATATTTAGCTATATGGACTTATTCTAAATTTGTCCCTGTTGGGTTTTAATTCTGTTGCAAAGTGCATTACCAGAAGTCTCCTATTTTTATCCATTTCTGATGTCATAAAATACACTTTTCCAAAGCTCTTGTTTTTACATTTTATAATAATGTGTGGTGGCACTAGGAAACAACTAAGGAAACTAATATACACGTTACCTTTTCAGCACCTAGGCAATGACTTAAAGTAAGATTGTTTTAAAATATCACTTTTTAATTTCAGAAACCATATGTGTCTGTGAAAGTAAACAATAGGAGATTATAGAAAGATAGTAAGTACACCCAGAATTGAGGTAGAAAGTTGATGGTGCTAGTATAAGCATGCATTATCTAATAAAATATTTCCCCCAAACAAACTTGATAGTGATTAAGATTGAGTTAAGCCTATTTGCTCATTACTGGTCCAGTCCGGAAGAGGCATAGCCCTTCTCACCACACATTACACTCCCGGCTCTGGACTTGTCTACATTGTCCACTACAGTCTTCCTGATACGGAAGTGGCCTGAGTAGGGAAATGGTGATTAATGACACTGAAACATTTGGACAAAGTCACTCACTCCTTTGTGTCTACCTTTGAAAAGATGGGTAGAACTATAGACCCTATTGATCGCACAAAGCAGTCTGCTCAGAATTATAATATAAAAAAACAGCTTGGAAGTCTAGAAGATTGACTATATTTGTGTTAACAGTGTTTGTAGGATTGTGAAGCATTTCATTTTTACCATGAATTAATGTTTAAGACTTCTGGTACTATTCCATAAGATTCAAAATTCAATGAAAATCAGTAAAATATGTTTGACTTATATTTAAAGCATTTAAAAATATAAACTAAAATTTTACCTTCTCTATCATACTCTGTATACTTTCAATCTATGGGTGTCTGTCTGTGAGTGTGTATATATCCTCATTCATCTTTTTAGGAGCTCCTGAGTCCAAGTCTCATCCACTAAAAATGCCTCAAATCTACACAAATATAACAATGAAATTATATGTTGATATGCACTGGTAATTTCAAATGAACTAGGGTAAGTTCCCATACCCCATAAAAATAAAGACTCGAACATACAATGGTAAACAAGACAGTGAAAACTGTAGTATCTTGGAAAGAAATAGAAGCCGATATAAACCTCAGTGTCTACTGACTTGGTTTAATAAGCACTGTAGGGGTAGAGCGAAAAAAGACGGCAAAAAGGAAGTATAGAAAAAAGAAAATATGATATATAACAAAACAGAAAAATATGTCAATATAAACTCAAACATATCAATTTTTTTATAAAAATAAAATTATTAAATTTACCAGTTAAAATATAATAAAGCCAAAAGTTTGACAATGAAGACATGGATAAAGGCATACTGGTGTAACAATAGTAATCTTCCATAAACTAGATTTAGTCAAACATGTATATGAAAGTTTTGAGAAAAGCAATATTTAATGATTAGGCATATAGATAATAATAAAAATTAATTGGTTTAAAATTACCCCAAAAGACAAGATAGTCATAAATCTCTATGACTGAATAATGTAACCTCAAAATATATAAGCAAAACAATTTTTTCATTCTTTCTTTCTTTTCTTTTTTCTTTCTTTCTTTTTTTTTGCAGTTTTTGGCCGGAGCTTGGTTTGAACTCACCACCTCTGGTATACGGGACCAGAGCCCTACTCCTTTGAGCCTCAAGCGCCACCCAGCAAAATAATTTTAAAAAGCATTAGAAGACATAAGCAAACTTCACAATCATAGTGAAAGACTTAAACTGATAATTCTAAAAATAGATTAAACCAATGACATTTTAAAGTAAGAATTTCCGGGGATAACATGACAGTAAAAATAATTCTTTTCCTATTTTTCTCCTGAGAACCACCCTAAAATTAAAAGAAAATAAAAATTAAAAGTAGAATAAATTTTTATTGGGACTAAGAAAAATATATAATCCATCAATTATAAAATAAATCTGAGGGTAGACAATAGAAGGTGATGTTACCACCCGATGGATCCTTTGTCTGCTACACAGACAGAAGCCAGTACCCTGAGACCGCAAGTGTTGCAGAAAAGAGATTAATACTGCAGGGCACAGAGCAAGGAGATGAAAAAAATTCCTCAAATCTGTCACCCCAAGAATTCAAGGGTCAGGGTTTTTTAAAGTAGTTTGGTGGAAAAAGAATAAGCAATTGGGTCTTCTAATTAAATGGAAATGAACTGAAAGTTTGAGAAGCAGAAATTTTATTTCTTGCACTAAGATAGTTTCTATGTGGAAGATTGTAGGAGCCATTGAGTCAGTTTCCATGTTTGATCCTTGTCTGGTTGGTGTCAAGTGACACCCATCCCCATGCCCCCTCCAAAGGCAGAGTGTGGAAAGTATCTCAGTGACCAGTTTTAGGTTTACAATGATAATGTTATAAGTGATGAGGGAAGTCACAAATCTGACAGTCAGGGATCCGTGACTCCTGAGCAGTAAGCAACCGTGAAAAGGCAAGAGATGGAATGATGTCTGGCTAACTTTTAGCTCTGCCTGTACATCTGTGGAAATCAGACTTCTACCACAGTTCTTGCCCATGGCCTAACATTACTTTAACATAGAGGGTTTAACCATATCAGAGTGGACAGAGGAGACAAAAAAGGAAAAGAGAAAATATGGAGACTGGTGAGTGGGCCCCAAAGCAGCAAACATTGATAAGTGTTCACAAAAATGTAATTCCTAAAAGTGAAGACCTCATTTTGAATTTAAAAAAATGGTCTTTATTCTTTACAGTATAAGGAGGACTTGGGCTCAATAGACAGGTAGCAAAAGCTCTTCTGTACACAGTACAAGATTCATGGGGAAAGCTACATCAGGACTCACACAGAGAGCCATATTCATAGGGAGACATTCAAAGGGAGCCATGTTCACAGGGAGCTATGTTCAAGGAAGCCATGTTCACAGGGAGCCATGTTCAAGGGAGCCATGTTCACAGGGAGCCGTGTTCAAAGGAGCCATGTTCACAGGGAGTCATATTCACAGGGAGCCATGTTCACAGGGAACCGTGTTCACAGGGAATCATGTTCACAGGGAACCATGTTCACAGGGAGCCATGTTCAAAGGAGCCATGTTTACAGGGAGTCATACTCACAGGGAGCCATGTTCACAGGGAGTCAGACTCACAAGGAGCCATGTTCACAGGAAGTCATACACATAGGGAGCCATGTTCATAGGGAGCCATGTTCACAGGGAGCCATGTTCACAGGGAGTCATACTAACAGGGAGCCATGTTCACAGGGAACCATGTTCACAGGGAGCCATGTCCACACGGAGCCATATTCACATGGAGCATTCTGTCCCAATGGCAGCCAAAAAGGAGAAGACCCTTGAGGTATAAAAACCTGGAAATTCTCTCTTACTCTTCTAGCCTCACACAGATTGGGGAAAATGGTTATTTATTGAAATTCTAGCTTTCTCATGATCAAGAATGAATAGAGAAATGTGGAAGCATTAGTGAAAAGATGCTAAAGAAATGGAAGGAGGAGAAGGAAGAGAAAGTGGAGGAGCATGAGTGGCAAAATTTATTTTCAAAATATTGTTTTCACCTAGTAGATGAAAATTTTGACCAATAATTTTAAAGGAATTAAACTTTAACTTACTGCGATGACTTTCGGTATGATAGAAAACAATTAAACAGAAAAGAAAACAACAGCAACCACAAACCTTTTAAAATTTGAGTCTCTGGAGTGTAGATAACACAATGAAAATAATAAGGATCTTGGAAAAGGACCAAGGGAATATGTGCAGCCAGAGAACCGGGGATGTCTGTAAATTTCTTTTTCTTCTTTTTTTTAATAGATTACCTGTTTTATTCATAGGCTGATCAATGTTACAATGGTTTGTGAACTTTTTGTGTGTGTGTGTGACAGTCTCACTTTGCTGCCCTTGGTAGAGTACTGTGGTGTCATAGCTCACACCAAGCTCACATTCTTGGGCTCAAGGGATTCTCTTGCCTCAGCCTCCCAGGTAGCTGAGACTACAGGCACCTGCCACAATGCCCGGCTATTTTTTGGCTGCAATTGTAGAACCCTGCCTGGGTGTGTGTGGCTGGTGCCATAAGCACAGTGCTATGTTGTTGAGACATTTTTTTCAGAGATGGGGGTCTCACTCTTTGCTTAGGCTGATCTCAAACTCCTGGGCTCAGGCAATGCACCCACCTTGGCCTTCCGGAGTGCTAGGATTACAGGCGTGAGCCACTGTGCCCAGCCCTAAAGTTTGAAAATCCCAAAACTCTCTCTTCCCTTCCTTTCCCTCCGTGAGAGTCATATTGGGCATTGTACAGTGCTCTTTGTACACTTGGAACACAATTGCTTTGCCTCCAGGAGAAACTGGCCTCTATATCTGTGATGGCTGGTGGATCTCTCTGAAACACTCCTCTCCTCCTTGGCTTTGCTCTGTACCTATTGCTTCAGAGAAGTGAATGAATCCTTCTCACTGTGCCCAACCCAATGCCTATCATAACTCAAACAAATTGTCATCGCACCTGATTGCAAACCATCCTTCCAGCATGGATGGAGCTGTAGATGAGAATAGGTGATGGCTTAAGGGCTTTTTCATAGACCATGGCCAAGTTCTTGCACATGTACAAGCTTGTCACCAAACTATCATTTCACTTTCATTTCCAGATACTATAGTTTTATAATAGCACATTTTCTTTATAGTCCTGAGAGATGGTATTTCTGGAAAGCACTTTCTGACCTCTCTTTGTTTATGCTTGGTTTTCTGCATGAGATAAACATTTAAAAAGATGTTAAATTATGCTGGGCACCCGTAGCACAGGCACCATGCTGAACACATGCATGGGTGGGTTCGAACCCAGCCGGGCCAGCTAAAAACAATAGTGACAACTGCAACAACGTCAACAAAAAAATAGCCGGGTGCTGTGGCGGGCACCTGTAGTCCCAGCCTTGGGAGGCTGAGGCAAGAGAATTGCTTGAGTCCAAGAGGTTGAGGTTGCTGTGAGCTATGACACCGGCACTCTACCAAGGGCGACATAGTGAGACTCTGTCTCAAAAGTAAATAAATAAAATTAAAAAGAATTTTAACAGGGAGAAAAAAAAGTTGTTAAATTCGAAAAAGGAAAATTGTCTTTGAAGACCCAGCTCTAAATTTTATTCCTGCCAGTGACCTGCTTAAAACCTTCTTGCTGAATGGATTTCTCATGCATTCTCATCACTTTATATATCCAAATAGATAAAAATTATAGAATTGTTTGCTAATATCACAAATGGATGAGGGCGGTACATTCTGTACCCGAAAAGACTTTATTTAGATTTAGTAAACACCCACAGAATCTGGAAGAATAAAAACCATATATTTAGTTTGGGTTTGAGAAGTGAATTACTACCCTTTAAAAAACAATGAAGACACAATTAATGAACATTGATTCATCTGCCCTTTTCTATCAACATCACTTCCCCCAGTTTCTCTCCTTGGTCAAAACCTTAAGATAATCAGTTGTATTTTTCTAGTGCCCTATTTAACAATCCTGTGAGCATTGTAGTATGATTTTCATGCTAAAAGAGTGTCTATACCATACCTTAGTATTATTTATGTTTGATTCTAGAGGAGGACTATGGTGAAATTTTATAATTTTATGTGGACTTTGCATCTATTTTTAGTAAAATTTTAACTTTCTCATACTAGTATCAGGGCTCAGTCACTCATAATGCCATGTCTAGTTCTACAGCACACTCAGTGGTACAAGCCAGTGGCCAGGAATAAGAATTTAGAGTCATCTCTCCCAACTAGAAACTGGGGCTATCCAGGGAAGTATCTATTTCCAGACACTTCTCTAAATGGCCCATACAGGTGCTTATCTCCTCACAGAATGTTTTATATATATAAATACATGCTTCTCCCTCTCTCTCTGCCTAACTCTCAGCTCCTGCCTTGCATGACTGTGAGATGGAAAACTGCCAACTCATTATGCCCTTCTGCCTGGATCTGAAAGGAGAAATCTTTAAATTTATTTTTTAATGTGGTGATGTATTGAATATGTGACTTTCATCTGAGTTACTTAGAGATGATCTAGGACAGGTGTTCCCAGGATGGCAGGGACAACACAAGGTCAAGCTCCCAGTGCCAGAGCCACAGCAAGGAAGGCCTAAGCTGGCAAGGGTCAGACAGGAGCCACAAAAGCATCTTCCAGAATGAACACATATCCTGTTTGAGGGATGCCTCAAGCATGGGTCAAATAAATAGGCATTAGTTTATCTACCAAGATAAATAAGTATCCTGTGGAAGGCAAATTGTAAATTGCTTCTTTGATTCCTGTTAGGGAAGGCTTGCTAGTTCCTCTCATATTGGAACTCCAGTTTAGCTGGGAGCTCTCAAAACAAGGAAGAAATAAAATGTGTACAAGTCCCACTTAATATGGTAGTTAGTTGAAGTTCATCTCCTGGATGGATGAGCTTCATAAAGAGAAGTACTACACTGCATTCAATTTTTGTATCTCATGTCTAGGAAGGTGTGGTAACCATTAAGCCCCTCTATATGTTTCCCAGATTTAAGTTCACATTTATTACTCATACATAATATGTACTTAACCCAAAAAGGCTTGCTTTACATTAGTAAATAATAATGTCTGCAGCATACATAGTACAAAACTTGAAATTATCTAGTCAGAGGCAACCTTAAATACTCATTATAATACTCTGGAGTTTGTCCGAGTGTGCGCTTTAATTTGTAAATTCTTTATATAACTGGCCTGAAGAGCTTCTTTTATGTGTAATAAAAAGTTGACACCACTGTAATGACCCAGTCAAATAGTATTCTGAATGACTATAGAAAAGTTACAAAAATAAAGTTACTAAAATAAAACTTGCCTTTTTCTCGGAAGCATGATTGAATGTCATTATAGGGTTGTTCAAGAGCTTTTCAAAAGAAGTAATCTGATTGTGATAGTGTGTGCTAAAAAAAAAATCATGCTTTCAAATTATAAGAAAATTAATCAAAACATTAAGGTATCTTTCATTTTATGGCAATAGTTTCACTGCTCGTCTGGAAAAATATATACTACTACTCTATTCAGTATTACCTAGCAACCTGGTCTCCTAAAATGTTTAGTTGACCACATGTATCTCTAACATGCAAAAATAACAACAGCAAAGAGTGATGAGACAAAAGCCATGAGCTAGTGTGTTTGTTCGCAGGCACATTATTAGGTAGGACTTCTAATTGGTCAACTTGCAGATAGTCGCTGAAAACTTATTATGCACTGGGATTACTATGTTCTAATTCTGAGTCTGCACTAAAAAGTTTTGGTTTCTGTCTTAGTTTGAGTTCTCTGGGAAGTCTGAAATGTAATTTCAAATGAAAGCTTCTGCCAGTCCTATAAGGGACTCTGAAGCAGGTGTGAGCTTACAAATCTGTCCCAATTTGGAAAAGAGATTCAACATAGTTTTACCCCCAGTAGATCAGTTATTGGATGCAGGCCATCCTGAAAAAGTAATACACCTATAGATGAGAATGTTCCTTCTAGTGGAGGCAATTCCCAAAGGGCCATCTTCCAGCAATACCTTCATAAGTTCGGGAATATAAGGATATGCAGTGAACAGTAGATTTGATAAATCATTATTGCATCCAGCTATCTATTTTAAGTGACAAAATATAAATTAAAATTTTATTTTTATTGATAAAATGAAAAGGCCTAGATTTTTCCTTAAAGGGCTATATTCAGGAAATCCATTAAAATTTTTTAAGAAACAGGCAAATTCTGTTTGGGCAGTTTTCATACAAACGGTTCTCTGTGAGTTGGCCAAGTTAATGGATTTGACCAGTCCTGCTAAAGGTAATGGACTGATATGAAAGCTGAAATGAAAATGTAAGTGTGTATGTGAAGTACAGATGTGAATATCAAGTTGGTGATATTATCACTCTAATTTGAAATTAGTTTTAGTTCCTCAAAATGTATGACTTTGACCTTCTTCAGAGTTCTCCAATGCAATTCATCTTATCTTCAATAAGAGAAGAATGCTAGACAATTTTTAACTCTCAAGAATCATATGGATTTTTGTCTTCCAGATATTTTTTTGGAGCTCAGCACAAATAGTCAAAATGATTAAGTTAGTAGTTATTTCTATACTTCTAAGCTCTATAATTGTTATCTATCATTTTTATTGAATATTTTGTGATTAATTTTGCTGAACATATTTTATTAGAACCCCTTTGAATGTTCTTAATTTATTCGAATCAATGGGGCACATTAGAAATAATAAACCGTTACTATAAAAATTT
The DNA here is from genome assembly GCA_963574655.1 of Perodicticus potto. Lineage (NCBI taxonomy): Eukaryota > Metazoa > Chordata > Mammalia > Primates > Lorisidae > Perodicticus > Perodicticus potto. Next base: position 23,211 of record CAUYRH010049320.1, on the reverse strand, counting down.
AAATAATTTATATGTTACTCATTAATAATATCATTAATTAGGAATTTCAGCTTGAGATCTACTTTATATGTCATATGTGCCATGCAATATACTTTTTAAAAGTGCCAAGTTTGAACAGAGTCATGTGGTTAAATATATTCTTTGAAGACAAGATAATAAAATACTGGTAAAAAATATTAACTGCCAAATATGTTTTCAAAAGAGGACAACTTAGAACATGATTCTGAAAATTGAATAAATATAAAATTTCAGTTACTTTAACCTAATTTTTTTTTTGAAGTTGAATTTCTAAACTTGAAATATATAGCAGTGGATCAAATTGTGTTCTTTAAAACTTTCTTTATGCCCATGCCAAGAATGGTAAATGTAGTAGTTTCCTTTCCAAACTCCAACAAACATGTCTGACAGGCCTGGCAGCTCAGGCATGTTTTGGAAAGCGTGCAAACTCTCTCACACACAATGGCAGCTAGAAAACGAATGCACTCTGCAGCTCCCTTTCATTGCTCTTTGCCAATTTGCAAATAATCCCTTTTTATAGATGTTTGGAATTGTCTTTGCATGGAAAATTTAAATGCTTTGAGAAGATGTATGGCTTTTAATGATATTTCTATGAAGGATTATAAGTGTAGCCTCAATTATATGGTGAAAAGTAAATACATATTCATATATGTATCAAGTATAGAAAAATATATTAACAGCCATACAATTGACATGACTTAAAAGATTAACATTGGACATTTTAGGTATGTTGAGTTGAAGTCCTGAATGTAATATATTTAGACTTACTAAGAAAAAAGAAAAACATGTAGAATTGTTGAGGAGTTCTATTTTTTGCTATTATCATGCTATTCATAAGAATAACTGAAAGTTCTGTAAGACAGGCTTTGTTTTACTGATTTAGACAATATTACTTAATTTAACAATGTCCAAATTTGAGCCAATGTTCCAAATTATCTTTTATAATAAGAAAGGTATGTTAAACTTAAAAAGTGGTATATATCAAAAAAATTTAGAAAATTTTATTTGCTATTTATTTTTAAATATGTACACAGATATTTCCTTCCTTTCTTCCTTCCTTTCTTTTTTTTTTTTTGTGAGACATGGTCACTTTGTTACTTTGGCTACAGTGCTGAGGCATGATCATGGCTTAAACCTCCCTCAACTCTTTGGGCTCAAAGAATCCTCCTGCCTCAACTTCCCAACGGCTGTGACTACAGGTGTACAAAACCACGCCTGGCTAATTTTTCTGTTTGTAGAAACGGGAGTCTTGATCTTGCTCAAGTTGGCCTCCAAATCCTGACCTCAGAGATCCTCCCACCTCTGCCACCCAAAGCGCTAGGATTATAGGCTTGAGCTACTGCATCTGGTCTGTTTTAAATATTCATCCTTATATTACATACACTTAAGGAATAAAAATAAGAAACTCCATTTGCATGCAAATAAACACTATTTGATAATTTACACTTAATTCACAAGTTCTTTCCATTATTTTTTTTACAATTAATTGATGTTACCCCAAGATTACAAATTAAAAATATTCTACATTGTCGCAGCCCCTATGGCCCTGGACCCCATTGCAGCAGGAAGGAGCCAGGCATGACGCAGATTAGAAGTACAAGCTTGTAGGAGGCGGGCCAACCTTGCGTGCAGGGTGGCCCCGAGTAACCTCCACAGTAGTCTTTTATTGAGACAGCACAAGACAGGTGAAGGGAGGATTAGACAAAGACTACATGCCTAAGGATCGCCATGGGCTTGGGTTCTTTCTCCCTAATGAGCATCTGCGGACAAATTGCCTGAGGGTCCGCCCCCCCAGCAGCAAATCATCTTGCTCAGAGGTCGCCTGGCTCTTGGCATCCTCTACACTCCATTAATGACTTATTTTTTAGCATTTCAATTAACATGCAGGGATAATTAAGCAAAATAAATTTCTACTACTGAAAATCAATTTAAAACTTTTTTTTTTCAATTTTTCAGTAAACAGTAAACTAGATGCTTGAAATATAGATCTTTCTGTCTCAGCCTCCCAAGTAGCTGGGACTACAGGCACATGCCACCATGCCCAACTAATTTTTCTATTTTTTAGTAAAGAAGGGGGTCTCCCTTTTCTGACGCTGGTCTTGAACTCTTGACCTCAAGCAATCCTTCCTCCTCTGCCTCCCAGAGTGGGGGATTATACGAGTGGAGGGTTATAGTTAGGGTTATAGGAGTGAGCTACCACATCTGGCCCAGTTTTGATGCTAGTACCAAAGGGTTTTGATTACGATAGCTTTGTAATACATAGGTGTAACTAGAAATAATGTAGTATATGCCTCTAGTTTTGTTCCTTTTACTCAATATTGCTTTGACTATTTACGGTTATTTCTGGTTCCATATAAATTTTAGGATCATTTTGTATTTCTGTTTCTGTGAAAAATACTATCAAAATTTTAAGAGGGATTACATTGAATATGTAGATTGCTTTGGTAATAGGGCCATTTCAACATTAATTCTTTCAATCAAGGAGCATGAGATGTTTTTCTGTTTATTTGTGTCTTCTTTATTTTTTCATCAATGTTTGTAGTTTTTATGGTACAGATAATTCACCTCCTTGGTTAAATTTATTCCTGAATACAAAGACCCACAAATAATTAGAATTTAACTTAAGATTTTTCAACTTTATGGTGGGTTTATGAGGATATAACATTCTTGCAAGTCAAAGAGGATCTGGATTTATGATAGCTTGACTTATGACATTTTTTACCTCTGATGGGTTTAATGAAGCAAAACTTCATCATAAGTCCAGAAGCATTTGTATTTTATATTTGTTATCGTAAGTGGGATTCTTTCCTTAATTTATTTTTTACATAGTTAGCCCCTCTCCTGCCTCTTAAGTAGCAGTTTCTATTTATTAGTGTTACTGTTGCAGCAAGCTAGTCCCCACCTCCAGCCTTTGAAAAAGAAGCCATCCCTGAGCCCACAAGTCCCAATCTCCCCCACCACAGGCTGATTCCAAGAACAGGCTTCAGAACAAGAAAGCACAGAAAGTCCCTAGTTCTCAGGATCTTATCCAAGTTCCCGGTGAGTAAACAATGTTGGAAAACTTACTGAAGCTATGTTTCCCAAGCTATAACCCCCCCTCAGCTAACCGTAATGTTCTGCTTCTGTGCTTGCTTGCTTGATTGCTCAGCTACACAAAAAAGTATAAAAGATGACCTGCCTCTCACTTTGGGGCCACCTGCTTTTATTAGCAGCGGTCCCCTGCACAGGTGTAATAAAATCACCAGTTGATTTTTCCCTAAGTGGGGTCTGAGTTCTTCATTCTCATCTACTGTGGGTGCAACACTGTGTTATTCCTCTAATGTGTATTGGGCATGCATACCATGGGATGTGTGTGTATGTGGGTGTACAGATAACTTCTTTTTATAACTCAGGATTCTGAATCAAAAAAGGCTACATCTGGACCAAATGCAGAGATTTTCTTACATCAAAAGCCACCACACATTACACCAAATTCTCTGACATTGAGCTTAATGCTATAACAAGGAGCTTTTATTTTTCTCCCTCTGTGGAGACAAGTATATTTAAATTAGGTTATCAACAAAATTTTTTCTTAAATGAGAGATAACTAAAAACATGACTCCTGTCATTTCTGTGAAAAAAAGACCAGAAAATAGTAGAAATTGCTAACAACATATACCGGTTAATCTTACTGCATTACATATAATTATTCACTTAATCCTCACAACAATCCCCTTAGTTAGGTGCTATCATTTTCATGTTTAAAGTGAGAGAATTTGGGCAGCACCTGTGGCTCAAAAGAGTAGGGCTCCAGCCCCATATACTGGAGGTGGCAGGTTCAAACCCAGCCCAGGCCAAATAAATAAATAAATAACCTGCAAAAAAAAAATAATAAATAAATAAAGTGAGAGAATTTTGTCTCAGAGAAGATTTGTAATTGGACTATAATCATATAATTAGATGTGATACAGCACAGATTTGATTTCAGGTACAATGAGTTTTAGTCATTGCTCTTAAAACCACATATACTAGAGGAAGGGGTATTTGCATGACCAGAAATTAGAAGTTGCTACATTGCTATGTAGTCATATGTACTCTATGGAATGGAACAGAAAATTAAAATACGTATGAGATGTTGTGAAACTGTTAAAAAGTATTAGAAGTATCTACATGAATTGATTTTCAAATTCACGTACATAATATTATTGTGTAAAATTCAGATTGGAATGAATGAAAGTTATCATTTTGACATAAACATGTATGGGATATACAATCAGATCCTAAAAGTGTTTGCATTACTGAAGTGAAAAAGGAAGAGGGAGTGTTTGTAAATAATTTTTTTCTCTATTTTTAACCTTTTGTTTGAGTTGATATGCAATTGATGTACAATAACTTAAACATATATAAGGTGTATGATTTAAGTTTGATGTAGTTTCACAACAATGAAATCATTACTACGATCATGATAAACATACTCATCTCCCTTTCCTACTCATCCCTAGACAGCCACTGATCAGTATTTTGTCACTAGATTGATTAGCATTTCCAAAAATTCTAAATAAATGGAATTGTACATTATTTTTGAATAATTTTCACTTTTTAAATTTTGATATGAAGAAAGTCTTCTCTTTATATTATAAATGATGCAAATAAGATAGATTGCTAGCTCAAAGGTTAGAACAAGAATGTTATTTTGCAGCTGTGAATTTCAGTTGGTAAGAATGCAGGCCTAATAAAATGATAGAGTCAGTTCTCTTTTTTGGGGAAATAGTTACTCAATAAATTGTATATACTATGTACTAATAGCTTATCTTAAAATTGCGTGGTTTTGACTTTAAAGCAGAATAGAAAAGGGGATGTGTTTGTGAGTGACGATCTCAAACATACGACTGCCCACAGGACAAATCCAAACGTGCACTCTCTTGATTTGTCGGCAGAAATGCATTCTCCCCAATTTTTTGAATAATAAGAAAAAACAGAATAAAAAAATTGACTCAATGACCATTGTGTGCCAGATATGATTTAATTACCTTAGTATTACCTTACTAATTCTCAATTCCATGAGATCTATATCATTAGTATGCCATTTATAGGTGAAGACACTGAGAAAGAGAAATGATACTTTTCCTACTCTCATCCTGTTAGTTATTTGGTTGGTTATGACCCTTGGTAGTCTAGCTATTGGTTTCATGCTCCCAACCATTGTGTATTGTTGGTCACTGTATTAAATAATATTTCTGGAGTAACAGATGAAGAATTGTTTCCACCAAATAAAATTTGATCTCTAGGCTACAGCATCACTATCCTTAGTTGTAAATACAAATTATTCTTATTTAACTAGCATAATGTATTTCATATAAAAAGATGTCTTTCTGATGCCCTTAGTTTTTCATGACTCTGGGGAAAGAATATTTGCTCCCAATGGCTGACTTTATTGCTGCCCCCCACCTCCTTATTATAGGTCTTTGCTCTGGTCTTCCTTGCACACAATTGTCTAGTTAGGCACAACATTCACTGCCTGTGTTCCTCTCAGGGGTGTGTGTGTGTGAGTTTGCACTACTATTTGAATACCATATGGACATAGCAGAAGTGAGTTCATCAACTTCTGGATCGTATTTTAAGTAATATTTGCACTGGTCATGCTCTTCTTTTTTTTTTGACCTGGATTTGTATGGTTATGATTAAAGCAATCTTAGCTGCTACAGACACAAGTCAGAGGTGCTCCGCTAGCTCAGACCCCTGGAGTCTTATGTAACTAAGCTTGCCTATCCATATTGATTTGCTACATTAAGGAGAAAGAAATTATATCCTGTTTGTGGCACTGTATTTAGGTGTAATTTGTGGGTGTGCACAAAGAAGCAAATTTAGTAATTATCCTGATTAATATGTTCAGGAATTAATTAATCCCCTCAGAGATTTTCACACATTTGAATACTTTCATTTGTCCTTGAAATCAAAAAGAATTAGCAGCACTAGGACAAAGGTGTAATGTGAATGGGAATTTTCAAGGGGACTTCTATGGGTGTCTACTTACTACTTCATTATTATGAGGTTTGATTTCAATTATGCAATGTAACATCAACAATTTTCTCAATTCATATTGTATAAAGATTTAATAAGGTTTGAAAATTTTATTTTGGAACTTAGATATGATTCTCCTTTGTTGTTTCTTGCTAAATGATATTGCATTTAAAAACAATGAATAGGTGTGATTTGAGCAAATCATAACTGTCACAACCAAGGCGATGTATACTTAGCACATTAACATAAATTCCATGTTCTATTTTTTTGATCGAGTCCCACTATATTTCCAGCACCCAGAACCTTATGTGATTATGGTTTGGAATATGTGAGTTACTTGCCTAAATTGTAATGTTTTTCCTCCTCCAAGTCTATTATTTTTATACCCAGTTGTCTATGTGGAAAGCTATTGAATGCCTTTAGGTTTTGAAAAATCAATATTAAAAATGTATACTTGAAATGTAAAGCAAGGTATAAAATATAATATTTTCATTTTTATTATAGTTACACATATCAATTATCAGTGCAAAGATTGGGTTATAGGTTATTTACTAGCGTTTTAATACCAAATAAATTTTATCTGAGAAAATGTTGTCAAGGTTAACAGCTATTGGAATTTTTACACATCCACTAATGCCACTAAAATTAGTAAGTCACTTGCTGAAAGTAAGTCAGAATCATGTTAAATTTGTTTTTAAAGTAGATAATAAGCATGAATAACAATGAGCTAATTGGACTCAACTTTTATACAATACAAAAAGTCTTTCCTATAATTTTAGTGATCATTTTAAAATGGCCTTTACTTTATCATCCTCAGCATTTACATCATGATCATGAGTCCCTTAATTGAGATAATATATGCAACATGAAACTTATGCAATTACAGGCACATAGCATTTCAACAGGAAGGCTCTGAGCTATTACTGAGCCACTCCTTCTTTGGGACACATAATGGTGTGACACAGGAAGTTCTTGGCATGACAAAATCTCTTTTTGACAGATTAACAAAATGTTTATCTTCCATTAGAAACCAGGGGTCAAATCTTCATACTCATGATGTACCCTAGGGAGAAAAGTGATCCCATTAGGGGGAGAAATGTAACTACCTTAGTAAAAGGTAAAAAAGGGTACAGATTTGGAGGATTCAATTTAGTAATACTGTGAAAAGTGGCAATAGACAGCCATAGACAGTATTTGGCATCACATAATAAAACCACAGGCTTCTGAACAAATTAACTGATAAGAATCTTTACTATATTTTTGTAGGATCAAAAAGCAAAGGTATAAAGCACATAACTAAGGATTTCGAAACTGAAAAATAATATGGAATAAAAGCATAAAGGGGGAGGGAATTAATTTGGTCACGAACACACAAGTAGGTTAAACATCTTAAATGTTCCCCTTTTTATTGTTTTTGTTTTCTGTTTGTTTGCTTATTTGTTTGTTTTTGAGACAGCATTTCTCTATGACGCCCCTGGTAGAGTGCCATGGCATAACAGCTCACAGCAACCTCGAACTCTTGGGCTTAAGCAATTCTCTTGCCTCAGCCTCCCAGTAGCTGGGACTACGGGCGCCCATCACGATGCCCAGCTTTAAATGATCTCTTGTTAAATAAGCGAAGCCCAACATCACATTCACTGCAATTTTTTCCTGTTGTCATGCATAAATATAGTTAATTAATTTTATACAAATTTTTAGACACACGGAAGTTCAATCATTCATAGAAATTCTTGTGAGTCTATGAGGATGCACGTTTATTATTGTGCCTTCCTTTAGTCTCAATTTAAAACTTCTAAGAATAATTCAACATAGAAATATTTGGAATGTACAGATTTCTTGACTTTTAAAATGACTTATCCTATCTGAGCAATAAAATTTAAATATGCATAATACGTTTTAATTTTTTTAATGGAAAACTTTATGCACAGGACTGCATAAATACTTAAAAATGGTAAACAATTCTTATATTTAAGGTTCTCACAATTTAAGAATATGAGGTAAACAACTGGAACAAATGAAAAACTTTGCTACTGCTATTCAAACGAAATTGCAGAAATTGGCCATATTCCACAGGGATGGGGGATAAAATGATGGATTAGGTAATATTTGATTGAAACCAGGAAGAAAGTTTGATAATTAAGTAAATACTTAGTAAGAAGAAAAATTTGTCAGTTAGATGATGTATTTTGTCTTATCTTTTACATAGTTTATCCCTCCCCCGCTTTTTTTGGCCTTTTTGGCCAAAATTAAATGGATTTTTATCACAAACCTAAATAATTCTATAAATAATGGTATAAAAAGGTCTGTGGATCATAAGTCATTTACAAGAGTATAAATTATGGAATGCAGTTAGTTACTGCTAATAGACATTTAATTACAATGTCTTAAACTTGAAAGGGCTTATTTTCTTATGCAAGAAAATACTAGTTAATGTTCAAGACAGGGCTCTGTGAAATCTTCAGAAACCCAGGCTCTTGTTTTGTTTGTTTGTTTGTTTGTTTTTTGCAGTTTTTGGCCGGGGCTGGGCCTGAACCTGCCACCTCTGGCATATGGGGCCTGCGCCCTGCACCCTGCCCATAGGCGCTGCCCCCAGGCTCCTTTTATCTCCAGCATGTGGCATTTTTAACCAAAACTAGTCAAGTCCCCACTATTATGTAAATACTCCAGGCAATAGGAAGGGGAAAGAGAAGGAAGGGTCCAACCTCTGTCCTCTCAAAATGTGCATTTCTGATGGTGCCACACATATTAATTAATTATGTTTTTGCTGGAGTATAATCTCATACCTAATTTCATGGGTTTAATTGTGAATGGCAAGGTCCAATTTTTCTTTTAAGCAGCAATGTTTCAGTGGAATATTGGTGTCCTCGTTGGTACAGATGAAGACGGGAACCATGATCATTGGAAAGTAGCTAGTTGTTTCTGCCCACAATAAGCCTATACCAAAGAAAGCGACTGTACCCATTCCAAACCTATTAGCAAGAAACCGAGGCCTCCAAAGCGGGCTGCAGATCAGCTCCTGTGCAACATTGAGGTTTAAGTGAATCTAAAAAGCAGCCTTCTCCACCCAACTTCAGAAATAGTGGAAATTTCGAGAGAGGAGCTAAATATATGGAATTTAAAATGAACCTTAATACTGATTTATGCAAGATTGGAGAAAGTTCTGACTGTGAAATTAAATGACTTCTCGTATGCAACTGGAGTTCTTCCTACAGTTTTTGGTGGGAATTGTTTGTTTCACAGACCAGATAGACCACATGTGTTCCCTTCATTAGTGGCTATTACTAGAAAGGTTGGAGCTTTAAAAAATTAACCAATGGTTTTATGTATTTCTAATAAATTAGAGCTATACAAATGAAGAAGGTGAACAAATCAGTGCAATGTATTTATGGGTGAAAACTTTAGTATAAGATTCATACAGAAAAATGCACACAATATAAATGCAGAACTCAATTAATGACCACAGAGTGGGCACAACCAGATGTAGAAGATAAAAATCACTCCCTACAGGCTCTACCATGAATCTCTTCCTGGTCACTACACACTCCCTCCCCAGTCTGATTTCACTTTCTGTGAATAACTTTTGCCTGGTTTTGCATGTTAGAAGAATGAAATCATTCAGTGTGTTATTTTCTGCCTTACTATTTTCACCCAATATTGTTTTCGTAAGATTCACACATGATGTTGCATGTGGCTGTAGTTCAATTGAATTGTAGTATAGTGTTCTCATGTGTAACTATACTACAATTTTTAAAAAATCAATTTCAGGTTGTTTTCCAATTTTACCATTGAAAAATATTCTGTTATGCACATTCTTGTATATTTTATGCACATATATACACATTTCTTTACCCCTATAATTAGGATAAATATTAACAGACCATTGAGGATACAAGGATTCAGCTTTGAACGTGGCAAACATTTTTTCAAAGCATTATACCGATTTATACTCCCAGTACATGCTTGTATATATTCCCACTCCACAGATGCTGTCAGTGTTTCACCGAGGTTTAAAGTGCGCTCTTTCAGACTTCAGATTGATAGTATCTAATTTTTATGTCTGAATGTTTTAGAAATGGGGAGATAGAGATGGTTAGCTGGGGGTTAGGCAGCTAATGTTACCCCCTTCCTCCACCCTTCACCAGATGGTTCAGAGGAGTTGGTCTATAACTCCAGTTCACTGGCCCCCGAGGGGAGATAATTTTGAGGTGTGTGTTGTACTATTTCTCAGAATTTCTCCAATAGACTGAAAGAGGAAATAACAGCTCTCTGAGACAAAGAAAAAAATTGCCTCTTCTAGTGACTACTGGCTTCTTAGTAAAGACAAGCTAGCACCTGCTATGCTCTCCTCCTCAGTCATTATTTAGTTTCTGCTTCTCCTAACCTGCCTCAAAAAATAACAACCAATCCTGAACAGACTGATCGTTGCTGCCTTTCAATGCTATTCAGAATCCTTCAATGGAGCCCAAATCTCATAAAGGAGCCTTCCCTGTTCCTATTCTTGAGTAATTCTCCTTGGTTCCTCTCAACTTCCCTCCTTCACTGTGTAGACTCAATGTTACTTTGACAGACTGCAGGCTGTTCCGTGGGAGGTGGTGTCAATAACTGATTAGATTTCATCTGGATGAGCCACCCACTATGGCCAATGTCTACAATTATGTTCCATATACTGGATGTTTCCTTTCCTATCAGTCACATAAATAGCTGATAGTAGAATCTTTATCTGAGAAAGTGTTTCTGGAGGTGGTTTAGATGTAGGATTATATCATCAGCAGACAGCAATAGTCCGTCTCCTTTTTCCCATTTGGATACACTTAATTTACTTCTCTTGCCTGTTTGTTCTTTCAGCACTGTGTTGGTTAGAAGTGGTGACAGTGGGGATTCTTCTTTCATCCAGTTCTAAGTGGAAATGCTTTCAACTTTTCCCCATTTGGTATAATGTTGGCTGTGAGTTTTTCATATATCGCTTTTGTTTTAAGATAAATTACAAAATATAGAAATTCTGCCATGTATCTTCTGAGACCACAGTGGAATAAATTAGAAATCAACTTAAACAGAAAAATTCATTCCTATACAAAGTCATGGAAATTAGACAGACAACTGCTTAAAGATTGATTATTGAGTCATAAAATCAGTATGCTTTTTATCTTTCCTTTATAAGAAAATAATATATAAATTATAGTATTTGAGACAATTAAAGTACATAAATTGTGCTTTTCTCTTGGCAAATGTGTAGATATGCATTAACAACCTGTTTTCCTTTTTTATCTTTTGGGAATGATAAATATTTCAATAGAAAACAAGATCTCATATTTAATATTTTTTATGTATTTAATATAAGACAAAATATGTAATATTACACACTAATTTTGCCACAGCTACACATAATTATATTATTTGTTAATAATAAGTAAAAATTAAACAACTTAAAGATAAAATTTAACAAGAGTGGTGCAGTGTATTTTTTTTCCAAATAATTCATTGCTGTCCTCGGAGAAGCCTATGTATTCCTTCCTGCTAATATTCAGCTTATGTGCTTTTCTAGGTCATTGGTATTAGATTTGGCTGTGAATTTTGCTGGGATTGCTGATAAATCAGGAGTACAACGTAAGTCATTGCCAATCAGAAACTTTAAGAGTCACTGGAAGGTTTCATATATTATCTTATTTTTTTCCTTCTTGCATAGGTATGACCAGCCCCAAATACACAGGTTTCTCAGTTTGGGTTTGTACTGAAGAAAACACGCAGTGTGCAGCTGCAACTGCAGAGAGAGAGAGAGACCCCTATGCTATTAAAAAGCAGCTGAAACTTGGTAGTTTCTTGATATAAGGGCTAACCTGGGTTAATCTCATTTGATGAATGTAATATTGGAATGAATATTTTATGATATAAATTCACACTGGTCTGAAAATTATCAGGTAAAATTTGTATCTGCACATTTCATCCAGTGAATCTTGCAACATATGTATTTTTAAAAAATCTTACCACTTATATAGACCAGAATAAAAAACAGCTTTATCAAGCATTATGACTTTAGCTTCATTGTATTTGCAAAAGGCAAGATGGATGTGAGGGAGACTTTTGGTCCCCTGAGTAACATTAAAGGAAACATCTCTGACATCGATCTTTCCATTATCACTTGGTTTGGTGCTTGGCAATGAACTATGGTAAGATTCCACGTGGATGAGTAGCGTGCGCTTCTTTCCTAAGGAGAAAGCTAGCTATTGCCCAAGGGTAAAGGTAGGTGTAAAAGGCAGGGGGGAAATGTGATCACCAGGTGAATAATGTTGGCTCTTTATCATACTGCTAGAGTGGAAGAGTGAAGGTATAGGAAAGCTGAAGTTCTGGAAACGTGTCTGTGTTATATTTCTATGTGTATACTTATGCCCGAGTACACTACTGAGGGTCTTTAACTATCCCAAGATAATAGACATCCATTTAGGACTCCTACTTTAACCTAAAAATGTTCAAGAATAAAATTCCTGTCTGAATTGAAGAAAATACATCTCAAAATGTTTTCCACATTCGTATTCATATGAATGGCAATTCATGAAGATACCTGTTCCTCCTAGGATACACTGGTTTGTCACAGGTCACTTCTGACACTTCTTGCCAGAGCCCAGGACTGGCCAGGTCTTGGGCCCAGCTTAACTAGGTTCTGGACTCAGACAGCTAAGTTACCTTGCTCTGGTACAGTTTCTCTTAGATGCCTGAGGGCTATCTACTTTAGCAGGAGAGAGAGAGAGAGTCTTAGAGATAGTAAAGCAGTTAGCAGAGCTTGGTCATCTTCAGCTATGAGACGTCGTGTTGGCGCTGTGCAGGCAGGAGAGGAGACAGAGTCAGAGTAAGCGGTCGTGATAGAATGCGCATGTTCCCAACTGCCTTCTCCAGCCTAATATAAGGTTGATCTCGTGCTTCTCAACAGCACAGGTGTAGAGACTGCCAATTCACCACTGCTCTCATCTCGCGAGCTCTCATGCTTGTTAGTAGAGCTAAATCCTTCTCCATGCCCTTTCCACCCAGGTGTTCCATTATTGAGCTATACAGGTATTTCTTATATCTCACTCTTAGAGAGAGTTATAGGTTATATGGGCTGCAACACTGGTTTTGTTGGTCTTTTACAAATTTCATTGTTGTTATTTTTAAAATAATATTATGGATATTGTTTTTCTGAGCTGTTTTCAATAGCCAAAGAATAACTCTTTTTGAGGATATTACTTACATCTAGGCTCCCCTGATAATTATTTGTCCTGATCCAATCAGTATATTGTTTTAATGAATTAAAGTTTTTATTTCAAGAGACCCCAAATTCTTCTTTGTTGTCTAGATTTGAGGGAGTTCCTTTATTTAATTCAGATGTTCACAATTAAAATATTTCTGCTGCTTCCATCTTCATACTGTAATTTATCTAAGTATGGTTATCTTGAATTTTGCTACAGTGATGATGATAAGCAACCGTTAACCTATCACTCAAAATGGAAATTAGAGGAATGGCAGTAACGTAAGTTGCCTGTGTGTTTCACGTCCTTATCTCCCTGCCTCCCTGCACTGAAAGAATGATATTACTTTACTTTCCTAAAGCTTTTTATCATGCCTCTAATTCTATGTACATGTGTGTCTCATTGACACATACACGCACTGCATAATATTATATGAATTACCACAGTACATTTTATTTACTGTTAGTCAAGTCCAAAACAAAGAAAAATCATACTTACGAAACTTTTTTTTCACTCATTATTATAAAGAGTCATGCAACAGAACAATGTCATATTTACTCATTTTCAAGGCATCATTATGTTCCCATCTATTCATCGGTACCTCTGTTTCTAGAGGATTTTATTGTTTTCACATTTTTGTTACAACAGATAATAGACAAAAAGCAATGTGGTGCTAAAAACACATTTAGACAAAAGGTAAAAGAGGTTACCACCAACACTCAGCTGTCTTTTTGGAGAATAATTTCAAATTTATATTATGTGTGTGCATCTAAACATTGACATAAAAATGATATTTTGTGAGTAAAAATTCAACAGAAAATTACAACTCTAGAAAAAAAGCATACTGTTTAAAAATGGATTTGGGGCCAGCCATGGTATCTCATGACTGTAATCCTGGTACTCTGGGAAGCCAGGGCAGGTGGATCACCAGAGATAAGGAGTTCAATACCAGCCTGAGTGAAGCATAGACCACCTTCTTTACTAAAAACAAAAAGTCTATCCAGGGGTTGTGGCTAGATGTAGTCCTTGCTACTTGGGAGGCTGAAACAGGAGGATCTTTTGAACCCAAGAATTTGAGGTTGCTGTGAGTTATGATGCACCAGTACTCAACCTCAGGGTGACTGAGAGAAACTATCTTTAAAAAAAAATAAAAAGCAAAGAAACAAGTAAATGGATTTCAAATTTAAAGCATGTTTTAAAATTTTTATATTGATTAAATAATAATAGTGATTCATTTCATTTAGGCTTATCTTAAAATGTTAAAATGTTCTAACATAATAACTATATGTATGGAAATATAGAATTATCCAAATTTCCAAACATTTATCTTATGTGATCTTCTACAATTCATTAAATACAGTATCCTGTCAGAGTTACTTAGCATAAGGGCACATTCTTTGGATTATGGATAATAAACTACATTTCAATACATTAGTTTTAGTCCCAGTAAGCACCCAATAGGGTAAAACACATGTTAATAGATGTTGATTTGTCACCAAAATATGTGTTATATTTTACAAAGAGAAATGCATGTGTTTGGACAACATTATGTCTCCAAAGCTGTGGTCTACTATTGATAAAACATGTGCATATTCCTATTCCATACAGTGCCAGCCTGGCATCTTCTACGCAAGCAACACTTAAGTATTGATCACATCCAGACTGAAAAAAAGACACGTGAAGATAAATGTTGAACTATTTCCAGGAGGGTACCTAAATTCATTCATGCCTAGTAGCAACTGGCTGATGATTTTTTCAGGATGATTGAAGGAAATATGCAAATACTGAATTTTAAATGAAATATCAGGTGCTTAGGTTAAATTTACATAATTTTTGACACACCAATTAAGCTTTGAAATATTTTGTCTATAAAAACATAAGAATACTTTTTACCTATTTTCAATGAAAATAGAGTAATACTTTGAGGCTGTTTTATGATTTTTAGATGTTTATAATTAGAGTCATACTATGTACTTGTAACCTTTTTTGAGTTGATCATTTATAATTTTACTGGAGATTTTATGACAACGTTATAGAACTTTCCCCTTTCAAACTCCTTATTTTATTAAACCATCTGAGATCCCACATACTGTTTTTTTTTTTCTAAAATGAGAATGTCAGCAGTTTGTTCCATTTTCATAATGAAATGCATTTATCCTATATTTGAAAAAGAATTTTACTTCTGATGTCAGATTATTTTTAAAAAATGATCTCCAACAGAACGCAAGGCTATAATTTAATTTCTGCTGACATCATAAACCAGATGAATTCAGCGTAAGTAGCTTATGAATGACAGGAGAGCAATTAATGTAAATTATATCCTAAAGATTTATTCCAACAGAATAAACTTTAAAAAATAAGTGATCCACTAAAACTCAAATAATTCATTTTCTTGATAAGGGAAATAAAGCAGAATATATTCCCTACACAGTTACCTTTTTCTTAAGTAAAACTTAGATAGTGTTAAGGTTATTTGTGGCATAATGTGAAGAATTAATTTTCACAGGATGAACATGTGGTCAGAGGTTCATTTTAAATATGTTAAATGTATTAGCCTTTTGTAAATTTGTTGCTATTCAAACATCTCTGAGCTCTCTTTTATATTGCTAATTACAAATTGAGAACATCATTAACATGTATATTAAATAATTCCAACATTATCATGACTGACAGGTAGACCATTGGTAAGGAGATCACAGGAGGTCAAGCAAGATTTAAATCATGTTTTCATGATTGAAATGAGGAAAGCAATTTGACTGTTTTTAAAGATTAAGTGTCAAAAAAAACATGAAGTCATATCTATTTTTTATAGGAAAAATTAAGATGCATCTATTTTTTATAACTAGCAATGAATACTTTGTCACATAGATTGCTTGAAATTATAAATGTACTTAAGTTTAACAATATTATCTTTTCATAGAGCAGTTCAGTAATTACATCCAATGAGCAATCTTGTGTTAATGCCTTCTCTAAATATCTTTCCCATTTGCTCCCTCTTCTTCATTTCCATTTCCACTGCTACCCTTGATCTGAGATACATCTTTCCTCAGCAAATCATAGCAGGAAAAAATCCTGGGACAGGAACACAGCCCAGGTGCAGAACGTCAAGGCAGACCCCGTGTACACAAACCCTTAGATGAGCAATTAAGCCCCTGGGAGGCCTTGTGAGCAGTCCTTGAATGTGCTGCATTGGGACATGGAAGGGAGCGGCACTTTTGAAATCAAAGCCTTTGTGCTGTTTCCAGTGTATTTTTCCTTCTCTTATAAATCTTCCCAATCCCCTGTACTCACTCGCTTAGAGAGCGGTTCCACCTGGAGCCTGGAGGTTCTCAAAAGACTTTAGGGCCCAGTCGTGCTGGGCGCAGGGTGAAGTTCCAGCAAGACAGTCTGCTGCAAAAGCCAGGTTTGCAGACTGCGCATTTGCAACAGATCATATATTTCTCAGTGTGGATCTGGTAGTTTGAATGTGTCTATGCTGTTCTCTGATCCACTTCTTCCCTCTGTTCCCTTTGCCCACCATCTGCAATCATTTTCTTAATTCAATTCCCAACCTACTTATAATAACCCATTAAATATGGGTTTCAAGCTTATTAAATTATTATTTCTAGCAACGCAAGCACATCAAGGTATGACCCTTCCCTTAAGTATTCTTACGTCCACCCACAGGATACACAGCATCATTCAAGGTATGTTTCTAATCCTCTTTAGGATTCAGATATCTAATTATTCCATGGAGGAAGAAAACTGGATTGTTCAATTTATGTGTCCTTTTTCCTGAAATCAGTCAACTAGTGGGTGCTGAGTATCTTAGACTCCCTTCTTTTTAGACCCGAATGAATCATGGGCACTGAAGAAGGAGAATAGCTTGGCAAAACCAGCATGCCTTATCTCTCCTTTTTCCATCATTCGGACTTAAAGATAAGATTACCAGAGGTGTTAAGCACTTACACATCTAATCCTGACTTTAAAGTCATGATTATTGCAGAAGATTTTGGAATAAAGTGATAAAACATACAACAGATTTATTTCTAATCTGCATTTATATTACAAATTTAGCTTCAAACCAAGCTTATCCTCCCTGATGTGAATTTCCAGAGCAATCTTTACTACTTTTGCCACAACTCTCACTATGCCTTATGATAAATTACCTATTCATTTGTTCATCTCTAATGCTAGTATGTAGATTCTTGAAGCCAAAGGACTTCTATATCTTGTACATCAATTTACCCCTAGCTCTGGATGGTGTCTAGTCTATAATAAACATTCAATAAAATTGGTTGAATAAATACATAATCTAAATATTAATTATATGCAATTAGGCAAATCTGAGCATTTAAAAACCTGCAAAAAAATTACAAGATTAGAGTTCTACATTCCACACATCATATTGCAAATTAAATACCTAATTTTTTTCCTTTCTTGGGTTGTAATTTATCACCTAAATAATGATCAGTAATTAAAGGTGCCTACATGCCTCACTATCAATTTCATAGTACTTGAGTTTATAGGGTTATAAGAAGCACAGCTTTTCAAAAATATAAAATAAAATGATACTTCCTCATTTGATTTTATGAGTAGGTGATCGTTTATGTTAAAAATGCTCTTTATATGATAGGCGGCACCTGTGGCTCAGTGAGTAGGGATTTGGCCCTATATACTGAGGGTGGCGAGTTCAAACCTGGCCCCAGCCAAACTGCAACAAAAAAATAGCTGGGCCTTGTGGTGGGTGCCTGTGGTCCCAGCTACTCGGGAGGCTGAGGCAGGAGAATCACCTAAAAACCCAAGAGCTGGAGGTTGCTGTGAGCAGTGAGGCCACAGCACTCTACCGAGGGAGAAAAAAAAAAAAAAAACAAATAGCTGAGTGTTGTGGCAGGTGCCTGTAGTCCCAGCTACTTGGGAGGCTGAGGCAAGAGAATTGCCTAACCAACAGCTGGAGGATGCTGTGATCTGTGATGCCATGACATTCTACCGAGGGCAACAAAGACTCTTTCTCTGAAAAAAAAAAAAAAAAGCTCTTTTAATGTAAACTGGCAGTTCCTACAATGGTTCACTATGCAAATAATTATAGGTATTCTGAATTTGAAAAAAAACAATACTTAAGAACCTCCATAGCAAACCAGATTCCTACACTGACCACCTTCTCAAGTTGATCTAATTTTCATAGGTCAGACACATACTACATGTGTGTTATCAGTACAGGAGGCCTAGTTCCTTGTGGTGACCACCTCTGTATGTTGACCAGTTTGTTGCAGTCCCTTGGGTGGTCAATTCACAGAGGTTCTACTGTATTTAAGCACTGAGCTGAAATCAGCCACAGTAAGAGTTGCCAGTCTTTCTAATGTTAAAGAAGCAATGAGAAAGACTTTTAAGAATGTGCTTCATTCATAGAGAGACAAGTAATGCCTAAAACATCAAAGGAATGATTTTGAACAGCCTGAGTGGAAACAATTGATTCATTCTTTTTGATGTATGTATGAATGTTATCTATCATTTATTACTATTTCTCAAATTGTTTGCCAGACTTTGCAAGTTATAGAAATTTAAGAATAACTAAAGAGAATTAAGAAATTTTCAAAAACAATACAAAATCTTCTGAGGGAGACAGTATCAATAATAATTATTAAAATAGAGAGTAATAATATAATAAAATATGTACTATGATATAAGAGAATAAAGAAAGGTATAAAACTTCAATGGGTATACGGGAAAAAATTAGAAAGGCCTTCCTGGAAGAAGTGGTATTATAGAATAATCTAAACGAGAATTCAAAGATTGTTTCTTTGACAAATTCTTCAACATCTGAATTGACTTAAATTTCCTTAAGCATGTCTCTGTGTAATCACTGCTCAAAATACTCAGTGTTCTTATCTTCTCATTGCCTATATGTCACAGTAAAACTGTCTTGATTGACTTCCTCTGCAATCTTTTCTCCACGTACTGTCCTCATAGTCCCCTTTGTAAAAATCCTTTCCAATGTAAGATAGTAAAGTAACTTTGGGGTCATTGCCTTCCTTGCTGTGTTTATCAATTCTCTCTTCAGAAAGATGTTTGAATTATTTTTTACATGAAGAATCATGATTATCCTTGATGTTCCCTTTCAGAAAAGACTCCTTATATACAATTAAACCTGATCCAGTCGATTTAAATTAATATTTTTGAACTATTAAATTATCGTCTTTGTACAATTAACAATTTTGCATTCTTTCTGTAGAATTACATAGATCCATTACCTCAGCTAACATACATATGTATTTCCTTGATGGAGAATCTAAATTTATTGATTGATTCACTGTAACAAAATTACCAGTTTCAAACTGAGAGATCTATTTCTTTATTGTATCTCAACCTTTTACCTCTATTCTCATTTTTAAACAACTTTGTGAAAAAGTATATACTATTTTACTGCACAATCATAATTATTCATCATGATTATACCCACCATAGCGTTTTTGTATGAGGATATGCTGTATTGGGCTGAGCACTTTACCAGGGGTCTAACTTATAATTGCTGATTTGGTTCCTCATACCCTTTCCTCCTTTTCTTAGGAAACTCTTTAAGCCGAGGCTCCTTCCTCCAGATTTCACTCAGGTTCTGTTTGATTTTTAAGTGTAGATTGAGTTTAGTCAAAGGTATTCCTAGGAATCATGAATTAATACAAAGTTTTGATTGTTTCGAGAGTAAACAGTTAACAACCCTATCACCAATTTTTGTAGATATATTTATATTATGTATGTGTCCTTCTGTGGATCTGTTTGCTTTTTGTATAATATGTTTAATCTCCCTCAATAGACAGGGATATCAGATATAGGTATAGATGATAAAGATGGAGATGAATCCCTATCTGTTCCTCTCTTTCTTTGAAAGAAATAAATAGAAATGAACCTTTTGATTTTTTTTTCTGTCACCTCCACTGGATTACATGCACCACTCTGCTTTCCACACTGCTATATAAATATGCCTCGTTAATATACATGAATAATTCAAGGTTCATTTTTATACACAATCGAAAGAGGATTCAAGAGAACACAAAGGTAAAATTTAAGAGAATCACTACCAGTCTGGGGATATGTCGTTCTAAGCTTCTGTTGTCTTTTTGCTAGCTTTTCCTTAGCGTTTACTTGGATCTCAAAGGCTAAGGCTTAGAATTGCCTCTGTTGAAGCCTTACTACACTTGTCATATAGCATGAAATGAAGAAGAAAATAAAGTAAAACCCAAGAGGGAGAGGAGAATAGCAGCCATTTTCAGGTACCATCTCCTTATCTCATAGTGTGTAGCCTACCAAATGTAATAATGTCCTGTATTCCTGTATTCAAATCAAAACCTCTTACTTTAGCTACCATAGAACTTAACGTGCCAAATGGCCCCTATTTCCATGTGAGTTGAAAGACTGAATACTTTATTACTTTCACCTTGTTTTATTTTTATATTTTTCAAATACTGTTAATATCTCATTTTTTGTTAAATATTTATGTTCAAAAGAAAATTCTCCTTAGGTGGAGTTGAGCTTCAAAATTGAGACTTTCTTTGTAAGGTCTCACACTGCCAACAAGCTACAACTAATTTTGGGGACAAAACTGGAGGATTATGCTAAGATTGTTCTTTTTCAGCAAGATCAATTAAATATGCTGCATATAAAGTCTCAATGCAATGGTATTGTGAAGCTTTAAACTCTGTTATAAATTGTCATTGAGCTACATACACTTCAAGTTCAAGTAACTTGATGAGGTGAGGGATGTATTAGATTGATTAAATCTTTCTATAATGTATACATACATCAAAACATCACATCGTACCCCATAAAGGTACATAATTATTTGTCAATTAAAAATAAAAAGATCAGAATCCAGCTGAAAAAGTTTGTTTTCTACAGTAATTCCTTTTGTGGACTAGTTGCGTTCTAAATGTTTTGTATGTATTAATTATTTTAAATAGTTGTCTAAATTAATAACATTCAAAAAAATCTAAACTGCTAGAATTGCAATAGGAAATCAGAGACATCCATAATCCACACATATTTGCTCAAATGGGTTGCTCAAAATTTAAGATTTATATATTGTGGACCGCTTAGGCTGAAATATGAACTGCAAGTGGTAAGTATGATTAAATAACAAATAAATGTTTATAGAATGGGGAAAAAAATTTAAAATTTGACCTCTTGACTTTGGAGTCTACACTAATATAGAAAAGTCTGTTCAGAAACATGAATTACAGCAAACTGAGTATAATCAACAATGAGTTAGGGTACACTTTAAAATAACTAAAGGAGAGTAATTGGAATTTTCCTAAGACAAAAGCAATGACAAATGCCCCAGGTAATGGATACTCCAGTCACAGTGACTTGACTAATTAATACTGCATGGCTGTATCAAAACATCACAAGGACCCTATAAAAATATATAGCTATTATGGACCCTATTATTTGGTGCCTGTAGCTGAGCACGGCTAGGACGCCAGCCACATACACCCACTGGAGCTGGTGAGTTCAAATCCAGCCAGGGCCAACTACAACCTAAAAATGGCTGGGCGTCATGGTGGGTGGCTGTAGTCCCAACTACTTGGGAGACTGAGGCAAGAGAATTGCTTAAGACTAAGAGTTTGGGCTGCTGTGAGCTGTGATGCTACAGCATTCTACTGAGGGCGATATGGTGAGACTCTGTCTCAAAAAAAAAAAAAAAAATTAAGGGCTGTTTCTGTGGCTCAAAGGAGTAGGGCGCCAGCCCCATATGCTGGAGGTGGTGGGTTCAAACCCAGCCCCAGCCAAAAACTGCAAAAAATAAAAATAAAAATAAAAAATATACAAAAAGAAACATTCATGAAATAAGAAAGGTAATAGCATAATTTACTACATAAACAATATGTACTACATTTATTTGCTAAATGGTACGAAGCTTATTTCATTGTCTTGTCCTGTGTTCAGACAGATCAATTACAAGTTAAATATTTGTTGCCATTTAAAAAAAGTATTTCCATGTATTATTCATGTTTAGAATGCAGAATTCAATTGTGGGGATCACTGAAACTGTTTTTCATAAACTCCTAAACTCAATCACTCATCTCTGCAAACGTATCCTGCATTCCAAAATCCTGTCGTAGTAGAAGACAAGTGATATGGCTTTTTAAAAACTGGAAATTCTTGTGTGAACAGAATTCTTTATCTCTGCTTAGTCTACAGGGAAGTGTTACAATGATGAATGACTTTCAATTCTCCTACTTTTCTCTCCTTAGCATTACAAATTTTCATTCAGTACCCAACTTTCTTATCTGACATATTGTACTTCTCAGATTGAAAAGTCCCATTACGGGAGAATTTGAAACTTCCTGTCAGTAGTAAATCAGAGCAACTTTGGTCTGATTATAATTTCCGTCACTTTTTTTTACATGTACAGCACATTCATGTAACTAATGCTCTGACTTAAATAAATAATGTTCATATTGTCACCACTGAAAAGTTGCCTTACATTAAATGATTAATCTCTTATAACAAATATGGAAAATTGCCTATTTGGAAGTTCTGAGCCATCAAGGACTAGGATCTAAAAGTCTTAAACCCTGGATTTCCCTCCCAAAACTTTAATTTAAATTTGAAGTGGCTATTCTTTAGCCAGAAGTATTAAGAAATCCCACACAAGGTAGATTTATTTTGCCAAATTAAAACATAGATGTTACAAATAGCATCCCTACTTCCATTTTACATAAGAATCAAATAATGAAAGAGAATACCTGTGTTTTTTTCTTTACTTAAACCAAACAAACAAAAAACTGAAGTCAATGCTTTTAAAAGACATATATTTAAAAAAGCAAGTATAATTTAAACTGTATTTTATTTTTATTTATTTATTTATTTATTTTTTATTGAGTCATAGCTGTGTACAATAATTCAGTCAAGGAGTACAGTGTGTGGGCTTCACATACAATTGGAGATATTTTCATCAACCTGATTAATATAACATTCATGATATTTTCTCATTTACTAT
>CAUYRH010049317.1:0-11972 GCA_963574655.1 Perodicticus potto | reverse complement strand
CTCAGAAAACAAACCAAAAAAAGCATCCATTTATATTAAACCCAGCTACCAAAGCAACTAAGCTTAAGGTAGAGCTCCAATACAAGCCGAACTCCAGTCTAGAGACTTGAGATTTGTTATGTGGGCTAATCTTACTGGAGTTAGATGATAACTCAAGGTAGTTTTGATTTGCATTTCTCTGATGATTAAGGATAGTGAGCATTTTTTCATGTGTCTGAAAGCCGTGCGCCTGCTGGTGCATCTTAGAAAGGTACAGGGATTGCACTAATGTACACAGCTATGATTTAATAAAAAAAAAAATTTAAAAAAAGGAGGAAAAAAATAGAGACTTGAGACTAACAGGTAGAATCTGGGAGAAAACAAAGTTCATGCATAGGAGATACTTATCCCAAGTTGGGCCAGTCTTAGTTGTATGAATGGATAGGTGAAGAATACCTATTCGGATCACATGGGCAACTATATACAAATCTCTCTTCATATCTTTGCTGCTCAGATCCTAAGATAAAAGAAAAAAGCAAGTACATTTAGGCAAAGAGTACACAGAAAATAATAAAAATTTCATTTTGAACCTCTAGTGCAGTAATTTTCAACCGGTGTGCCATAAAAATTTTAAAGATCATTAATTGAATTATTTTTGAAGGAAGTTCAAAGCACAGTAAGTATATTCTTTTTTTTTACTCTTTTTTTGGATCAACATAGTTTAAGTGTGCCATGGAATTTTAACTATTTCAAGTGTGCCATGAGATAAAAAGGGTTGAAAAACACTGCTTTAGTGGTTGGCTTTCAGTATATGTTATAGGCAACGGAAGGAAGATTACAGCACACAGCAGTTTATTGTTTATATGATTCCTGCAGTGAGTTTGGATATCTTATATGCCTCTGGAAATTTATTTTATTAAACTTTTTTATTTTATACTTTCCCAGACCTCATTTTAACCACCTAACAAATCAGATATCCACAAAAGTTCTCATATAAATCTTCATGATATTGCCTTATCCTATATTCATTTTACCACTACGTAAAAACATTTTGTAACAAAAGGAGTAAATATTCAAAGTAGAAAAATATGCAAAACACAAAAAATCTCATTAGCGACTGAAATTCTAAAAGTTTATTCTCTAATTTTTCATTTGCCCTTTTGAGACAGGGTCTTACTCTGTTGCCTGGGCTAGAGTGCAATGGCATTGTATCTCATTGCAACCTCATACTCCTGGGCTCAGGCAATCCTCCTGCCTTAGCCTCCGGAGTAGCTCGGATTATAGATGTGCACCACCATGCCTGGGTAATTATTAAAAAATTTTTATAGAGATGGGATATCTCTATGTTGTCCTTACTGGTCTCAAACTCCTGGCATATTCTCTAGTTTAACATTGACTCCATTGTTTACAACTGATTATTACACACTAAGTACATTTCCTTGAAAAGATTAATTTGGTCTTAGGGAAACATCAATAATTTGATCCCCATTTCTGAATTCTGATATTTATTATTTGTACTAACTTATAAGGCTGAAGATAATTCTATTAGAAAACTTTAAGGGCTTCTTTTAAGTAAAAAAATCTTGATTTAGAAACTGAAACTTTTCAAATCAAAGTTATGAAAATCATTCTTATACATTAAGTATTTGTGTTTAGAACCCATGTTGAAATAAGTGTTCATGAATATGCATTTATACTTTATGAACTGTATTTGAAGTAACCGAAATTCTTCAATATACATTTTTTATGTTTTTAACCATGTCAGCAACTTGCTGCTCATTCCCAGCTATTATTGTGATTCATAGTGATCACTGATAGAGTATCCCTCGTCCTTAATGGGACTGTTCCCATGATTTTCCTTTAGCTTCTAGAAAAGGTTACCTTAGTTTTACTTACTTTCCCCCTTTCATCTTTTGATTAATCCCAGATGTTTGTCTTTATTCATAAAGAAAAAAAAAAGCGGGGGAGATAATCAAGTGGCAGTCACGACCTGGAGTGAGCTTTGAGATTCAAAGTTCCTATGTTTCCTAATTTCTTTTTTGCCTTGTTGTAGGGTTAGTACTACTGTGAGGAAAGCAAGGCACCTGGGGTGCAACATTTAAGAAGGCGTGCACTCTCAGGGTCCTGTTTTACTTGCCTTACCCTAGTCCCAACCTTGGCCTGTTGGATGGTCCTGAACATATAAAGAAAAGGAGGTATTAAAAAGTAATGTGTAATGGTGAAACAAAAACTTTTAGATTCTAGATGATTATAAAATTTTGCTAAGTTCTTAAAATAATAAAATATGCTTATAATGAAATAGGTTATAAAATAATTTAACATAAAATTGGTAGCTCTGGAATCACAAAGATATTTATATGAAAGTTGTTTTTTGATATTGAAAAAAGATGTTTTAGGATTCATTTCACTAAATGGCTCCTTGGTTTAAAATGGAACTTAATATTCTCAAAATAGCACTGTATTTTGACATGTATTAAGATGGGTGCTAAATAACAAATGGAAATTGAAAAACAGGTTACCAGTTTTTATATACATTTTGGGATGGAAACAAGTCTATTATTAAGGACACAGAAATGTTTGACACATTTCAAAGTAAAATAGTTCCTTCCACACAGCCTAGACTACTGACCTAAACTACTGAAAAACTAAGATAACTATCAATTCCAGTACACCTCAGAAGTCAAGCCAGTTATCAAAGATGACCAAACACTAATCAAATGGGTTGTATAAAGTAACACTGAACTTTTCTGTTGGCTCTGGCTAAATTATAATTTGTGGTATTTTCCAAGTTGCTGAGTAGGGGCTTTTCTGACCATTTTGTACATGTTACCTAGAACTCTCAGTGATATTCATTTGAGGTCAATAAAAATAAGATAATAATTAATGCAATAAAATATTTTAAGTAAAATTATTATTTGTGAGTTCCCCATTTTTGAACATAAAAGCTATCTTATTAAATGTAAGTGTATGGCTTAACACAGTTACTGTAGGGTTTATTAAACATACACTCAAGGCTAAGTACCAAGTGTGGCTATCCTTGTCAAATTACTCACACAACTTACATGAGGATAAAAGAAGAGGGATAATGTACCCACCATTCATCTGGTAAGCAGGGTTTGAATTCTGATTGCACAACAGAAATTAGATTTGCTCATTGGACCAAACTCTAATCCTATGTAATAAGGAAGCGGGTCCCCAACTACACTGCAGGTAGGAAAGGAAATTGAGGACATCTTAGATTCAGCTACTGATGTTCCATTTGAAATATAGAAAAGTTAACTATTGTTCTTGGGCTACTCTTTTTCTATAAAGATAACAGGATTTACAAACATAAAGTAAAACCAATTTATTCAAACTTAAGTTACAGAAAAAGAAGAAATATTTAAATATATAATGTTATTTCAGTAATAATCAAGTTCAATTCTGAAC
Source organism: Perodicticus potto (assembly GCA_963574655.1). NCBI lineage: Eukaryota > Metazoa > Chordata > Mammalia > Primates > Lorisidae > Perodicticus > Perodicticus potto. The sequence continues at coordinate 8,564 of CAUYRH010049317.1, read as the reverse complement.
TCTAAGAAATAGCCACTTAAAAACCTATTTTGGTATGTAGAATAATATAAATAAATGTATAAAATATAATGTCAACTAAAGCAGGGATAACAACACAAATTCATTCTCTGAGTTGGTCACTTGGCTATAACAGAAAATAAGCATATATTCATTTATTTATGTAACAAATCATTATTGAGACCTTAGTATTTGCCAAGCACTCTTTGTGAGGCACTGGATATCTAGTAATGAGTGAATACACATTGATGAATTCTCACATATCTGTATATACAGCCACTGTTTATCATGAAAATTAGCAGAATTCCTTATTGCATTGGCAGTCATGTAAGTATAAAATTGCTCTTTCTTGCATAAAATTCTTTCTTTACAGGAAACCCTAAAACCTATTAAGGTCAGACAAAAATAAGGCTTTAAAGAGAAACCATAAATACTGTGACTGTCATGTGGCTCTGAAGTCAGCTGAGTAACCCTGTACTCTGCTTTTTGTATGGTCTTCTTTTCCCTTGTCTAAGTTAGGTAAACTAACACCATCAACCACAGTTGTGGATACATTTTTCTGTATTTACTCTGATACTTTGTACTATATATGCCAACCTGGAAAATGCTTTTCTTATAGGAGGAACTCAAGTCTTAGAAATGAGAAAACGGGTTCCACCAAAGTTATTTATTTTAGGTAGTTTAAAGTAAAAAGAACAATCCTTGCTAAGATAATCTTATTCAGAAATCTTGTGTGCTTTGTAAAAATTCCTCAAATCATGTTTGGGACCTTTAAAAAAATAAAAACAAAACTCCAGGCCTGGACTGCAAAGGGAATTATGGAAAAAGTTTATTTAGCAGCCTTATGCTTTCCCATTATCCAGAACATTCTGAATGTTATGTGCATCTTTGATTTATTAATTTGGAGCTATAGCTTTGGCTTCTGAGTCTATATGGATAATTAAAAAACTAAGTGAAATTTTTGATTCACTTTAATTACATTCAAATACCATCATAATTTAGTTTATTTTTCAAGAGACGAGAACTGTACTCATCATATTCAAGGATTCAAGGATAACACACACACAGCTCTATTCCCACAAATCCAAAGAACATTAACAAATTATCTTGCTGCTTTACCAGATAATATCAGAGAATCAGGATCTAGAAAAACCTCCTAAGTGTACTGAGACATTCTAGACAAATGAGTTTCTTAAATCTTTTAAATTCTGTTTTAGAAAGGAGTTCCCATGAAACCACCTTGAGTATTCAGGAATTCACTTCAGAATCTCTCATCCAATAGTCTAACCTAAATCTCATTAACTACATTTTGAATCCTATCCTTTGTTCTTTTCCTGTTCAAGAGAGAACATTGATCTTTCCAGACTAAACCAACTCAACTCCCTTAACCATCTTCCTGGATCTGCTTTTCCACTTCTTTCTTCTTGCATTATCTCTAGGACTTGAATGCTAAGCTCAAAGATGAATAAAACATTATTTTGGCTTAACCAGATTCATACATCTGTGTATCTACAACATTTTCAATAAAAGCTATCTCTGTAAAAGTGGGTTCTGATTCTGCAATAATAACATCATTTGATGTTTTGAAAGATAAATGTGTAGTAAATGAACTAAAAAGTGAGATATACAAATGAAATTTTATCTTTCATAGAAAGTTACGTATCAGATCTCCAGATAAATACTTTTTGCATTTAAGAGGCATACCATAAGGTTTAAGATATCTGATTGCCACAATCAATCATGTACCATATGGCAAGGTCAGTGAGACTGTGAGATTATCACATCTCTGCACACACAATAGGTTTTGATATATCTCAGTATCAGTGAAACAAAGCAAAGAATCCATAATAGTCAAAACTGATTTAAAATTGCGACACAGTCTTGTTTTTTTCTTGAGCAAATAAATTAACTCAAATAAATAAAGCTGGATAATTAGTTTTTATAACTGGCTAAAAACAAATAAGTAAATAAAAATCAACCTGAAGAATATATAAGGCTATATGGTACTGTGAAGTTTAGTACTTTCTCATAAGCACATTCCCAAACCTTCTCTGAGTTGATGTGTTTATGATTTCAGAGACCATGAACAAGAGTCTAGTTATTCAGTAAAAACTAAAGTTCAGATCATAGCAGGAAAAGATCTGCCACTTGGTATTTGGAAGAGGACTAAGTAAGTCTCATGGTATGTGAACTCACTAACAAACTTTGAAGCTATAAATTTTGTGGATGCCTTTAAAGGAAATTATATTTATACATGAGAGAAATTCTCAGTGGCCTTGGATAAAAATAGTAAGAAAGACTTTTATCAGATTTTAAGTGTTCACTATACAAAATAGCTTATTTATACATATGTATCAGTAAAGGGTACTTGATTATATTTCTTCAATAAAAATTCAGTTTAAAACTGTAGCTAATTCCAGTTTTCTACAAATATTTCATTAAAACTCAATAGAAACATAAATCAAGTCTCATTCTCTGCAGTGTGTGCAGAAATGACAACAAAATGCTTGTTTCCAGGATGATAATATCTACATAACAGGTCCCTGGTTAGAGTCCATAGCAAAGGGAGGAAAGAGAATTTACACATACTGTAAAAAGGGCACACATTCGTTCTATCTTCTCTGGGTTCCGTGGTCCACCATTCTTGTTTAGTCTCACCAGAAACCGCTCACTGAAATGCAGGGAAGAAAGAGAAATGTGAGGAAGTGCATGCTCCAGAACAAACAGAAAGAGCACCTATAAAGAAATACTAAACACTTCAGCTTGCAGTGACAAGGCCAAATACACATGTCTAGTGGCAGTGTCTATTTTTTCCTATCAAGAAACATGCAAATAATACTACAAATGGTGTAATAAGTGTTACTATTTACTTGCTGGTTGCAAATGTGTGTCTTATCTCACTGAAGGTATGTACTCCCTGAAGGCATTAATGAGGACTATATCTCATATTCTTCTCCCACTGCCCCAAAGCACCTCAAATGATGCCAAACTCATAACAGGCATATACATTTCTTTACCTGAGCACTCAGATCCTCATAAAAATCTTCATCATAGTAGATCCAAAACAATCTGCATTAACCAATCTACGTCTTCCTATATAACTTTCAAGAATCACTTTAGGGCTTAAAAATGCTACAGGAACTTTTAAAAACTTGTGGAAATTCAAAGACAAATGGTCTATTATAGCTAAAGCTACATCAGAGTTTAATAGTAGAGCCACTAAATATTTTATTCCCCAAATAATATAGGTAATTCCTGAAAGAAATAATTGAATTGGAAAACCTTAGGCACAGTGTTTGCAACATTTGGAGAAATGTCTCCTTGCTTTCTCATCTCCTTTTTGCCCCTGCCCAAAATCTTATTCCTATCTCTATCCTAAGATTCACTACCAATTGTAATAGGAAAACTCAGTCATGGTGAAGAAAAAGGATGTGATTCTAAAAGTAATTTATTTCTTTTGTGCCCCCAGAGGTACACATATGTGGCATCTGTAAAAGGACTGATGTTAAAAAATTATGTTAGAATTATGGTGTGATATAACATCAACTGCATGGTTTCATTAGTTTGTTCATGGATTCATTTGTTCATTAAGCCCATAAATAATTATTAAGTTTTTTTTTTTTTGTAGAGACAGAGTCTCACTTTATCACCCTCAGTAGAGTGTCGTGGTGTCACACAGCTCACAGCAACTTCCAACTCCTGGACTTAGGTGATTCTCTTGCCTCAGCCTCCTGAGTAGCTGGGACTACAGGCGCCCGCCACAACGCCCAGCTATTTTTCTGTTTTTGCAGTTCAGCCGAGGCCGGGTTTGAACCTGCCACCTTCGGTATATGGGGCCGGCACTCTACTCGATGAGCCACAAGCGCCGCCCAAATAATTATTAAGTTTTATGTGCTAAGCATGTGAAGACAAATATGAACAAGATGTGTATAAATATATATAAAAGATATTTTTTCTTCATAGAGCTATGGTCCTGGTAGGCAGTTAGATATGCAGACATGAGTTTCTAAAGATTTGAGATAAGTCTGAGATTCTTCAGCCAGAGCAATAGTTAGAAATAAGCAGAAAATATGCACAGAATGAGAAGAAAAAGGGCTTTGGTCAGAATCTTTAGGGATAGTGATATTTAAGAAATAGGTAAAAGAAGAACTAGCAAAATAGACACATGGGGGCAAATAAAAAACAGAAGAAAAATAAGAAGAATGATGGGATTCCATGTTAGTTAAGGGAAGAGAGTATCTGAAAGAGAAGGAGGGATAAATAAGGTCCAAGGCCACTGAGAGACATATGAGACAAGGACAAAACCGTGTCCCATTTAATGTTACAATAGAGATTACAGGTGATTCTTGCAAGAACTGTTTTAGTGGAATGGTAGAGAAAGATGCCAGTGGAAGGAGTAAGATGTGAGGAAAACACAAACACTAAGTCTAGGTTACTCTTTAAAGAATGGTTGTAAAGAGGTGGAAGTGACCCATTTTTAATTAAATGGGTATGTGGAGCTGAGAAAGGTATTTGACAAAAGATGGTATAACCCACATATATAGTCAACTGATTTTCTTTTTTCTTTTTAGAGACAGAGGCTTACTTTATCACCCTCAGTAGAGTGCTTTGGCGTCACAGCTCACAGCAACCTCCAACTCCTGGGCTTAGGCGATTCTGCTCCCTCAGCGTCCTGAGTAGCTGGGACTACAGGTGCCCACCACAATGCCTGGCTATTTTTTTGTTGCAGTTTGGCTGCGGCTGGGTTCTAACCTGGCGCCCTTGGTATATAGGGCCAGTGTCCTACCCACTGAGCCACAGGTGCCTCAATTGATTTTCAATAAAAATATTAAGATAATTCACTGAGGAAAGCATAGTAGTTTCAAAAAATGGTACTACACAATTCATACAAAAAGAAATGAACCTTGATTTTGCCTATAAAAGATTAACTTGAATGGACCAGAGTCCTAAAATAAGAGCTTAAGCTATAAAGCAACAAGAAAAACAAAAAATGAAACTAGTAACATGCATACCTTGTTTACATTCGTGTCTCCATATTTAGAAAAAACTTGTTATGGCCTGAGATAATTAAGCAAATACTGCAAATCACAATAAAATGATAAATTAAATTTTGCCAAAATTAAAACCATCTTCTGGAGAAAGAAGAAGATGGTGGAATAGAGGCAACTTTAGCTAGAGGCCTGACCAGAAGGAGAGATTCTGGACAGATTTGGTCTCTGAAACTGAAGGAGGGGAGCTGAGATAGGAAAGAAGGTAGACAAGTACACATCATTGCGGCTGTGGCAACTTGAGACTCCAAGAAGGAGGATCCGAGTGAACAAATTCCAGTTGCAAAGCCCAGCACCGTGAGGATGAAAGAGCGGGAGGCTCGCTGCAGACTCTCTGCAAGCAAGCAGGAGACAAAAGGTCTCTCTCATTTTATCCCAGGGGTGAGAGACACAAAATACTGGGTATCTTTCCCCAGAGAGGTCCCACTAGTGAGCCGGGGCATCGTCCTGCCCAACACAAAACTGAATAAATCCCTCCCCCCTTGCCCTGTGGTCTGAAGGTCCTTACCCTGCAGAACCCAGAGTGTTTGGCCATTCCTTAGGATGTCTGGGCATTAAGGATAGAAGTGCAGAAATAGTGACTCAGTGGAGGTGGGTGCGGGAAGAGAGGGACTTTGAGAAAGAGAAACATGAGGGACATTGCCCCCAACCCCCACTTTGGACTTTCAAGAGCGGAGTCTCTGATGCCAGGTTAAGGCTACCATGGGCAGGTGAGCTCACCCCACTGGGACTTTTGGGGGTGGAGCCACTGACAAGTGGTTGGGACTTTAATGGGGGGGGGCCTGATCCCCATTCAGACTTCCAAAAACAGAGCCATGGACTCCAAGTTTGGACACTAAAGGGCAGAGCTCCTGACAGTGGTTTGGACTTCCAAGGGTAGAGGCACCAGGTTTGGAATTTCAAGGGCAGAGCCAGGGGCGCCTGGTTTAGATTCTCAAGGGCAGAGCTGTGAGTGCCCGGTTTGGACTTTCAAGGGTGGAGGTGCCTGGTTTGGAATTTCAAGGGTAGAGCCAGTGGTGATATGTTTGGGGCTGTCAGGGGCACAGCCACTGGCACCAGGTTTGGAATTTCAAGGGTGGAGGCGGGGGTGCTTGGTTTGGACTTTCAAGGGCACAGCCACTGGCACCCAGTTTGGACTTCCAAGGATGCAGCCACTGGCAACTGGTTTGAACTTTCAAGGGCAGAGTCCTGGGTGCTGACCCCTGGTTTGGACTTTAAAGGGTGGAGCTGCTGACACCCAGTTTAGACTTTCAAGGGTGAAGCACTGGTGCCATTTGGACTTTAAAGGACTGGCCAATGATGCCAGGTTTGGACTTTCAAAGATGGGCAAACCAAGGCCGAGTTCAAACTTACATGGTTGGAGGTGCTGATGCTTTTGTCCTGACTGTGGCCAGTGACCTTTCCAAAATTGGTGGTCCACCAGAGGAGACCATGCTCCATTGCATTGTGTATGCTGGCTGGAACTGTATGGGGATTTCCACTATCAGGATATTGGAGACACTTTGAGCCCTCTCTATAGAGCAGTGATTGTACTGTCAATCTAAATAGAATTCTAGACCTGGGCTGTCCACCTGGGGTCCCTCTGAGATTGAGTGCTGGTTGTTTTAAAGTGGGAAAGGACTGAATCTCCTTCACCAACTATTGTTGGTGGGGGGCAGGGCACCACAGATGGTTGTATCTCTCCCCAGATAAAATTCCAGCCTAATACCTCAACTCCTTAAGATTAGGTAGAGGTGGCTGATATTAGGTCAGAGCCATCTTGCATTCTCTAACTAAGCAGGTCTTCAGAGTCTTAGGCTACAGCTCTGAAAGGGACCTTTGTAAGGCTGTAGGGGAAAACCCACAGTCACAAGCCCTAGCTCATTGGTTAAGGGTGGATTAACCCTATTTCCTGGGGCCCCCAATCCAATCTTAGCCTACCACTTTAAATAGATAAACTGCAGAAAATACTCATGGGGAAGAACCAGAGGAAGAACTCTGGCAACATGAATAATCATGGTAGATCAACTCCCCCAAGGAATGACAAAGGAAATAAACCAGAAGATGCTATTCATAGACAAATGGCTGAAATGTCAGAAATAGAATTCATAATATGGATGGGAAATAAGATCAATGGAATGGAAGAAAAGTTAGAAACTGAAATTCAGGAAGATGGCGGCGGAGACGGTCCTGTAACCCATCTCTCCCTGGTCAGCAGGTGAGAGGGAGGGAGCACTGGATCTTTCCCCGTGTGAATTGTTGGAGTGGATGGGCAGCTGGAGATGCACAGTGACTTGGTGGTTTGTTGTGTTTGAAATATAGTTCATAACTGTGGAAACTGCTGTAAACTGTTTCCCCCTGCCCAGTGGAGGCGCAGCCACAGGGAGTTCATCAGGTCGCAACTCACTAATTGGAAAAAATTCCACCGAAGCATGGATCCCAGAGTTTGACGAACAGAAAGGGGTGCTGCTAGGATCCACGGAGACCCGGTCGGCCCAAATGTGAGCTAGAAACTAAAACATAGGAATGACCAAAATGGCGAGCGTCTTTTCCCCAGATCATTGGGAATAGGTGAATTGCCAGTGCTATCCCAGGGGTGGAATCCTGGTGAGGTCTGTCTGTGCAGGGGCCGCGGGATTCTGGGGTGTGGAAAAGGCACTTTGAGCTGTGGAAGGTGGCGAAGAGGGCCCCGAACACTCCAGCCGAAGAAAAAGCGGTGTGGCAACACCAGCCCCGCGGGAGCTCCCTCCCCTCCAGCTGCTCGCAGCTGTAGTGGCTGCCGCAGCTGCCCGGCTGCTGCAAACTGCAAGGACCTTAAGCCCCTTTCCCGCGGTCACAGCGGGCTCCCCTTTTGCAGCCGACTACAGTTGCCGGATTGCAAGAGAGCGGGAGGGCAGAGCGGAGAGTTCTGGGACGAGTGGGCTCAGGCACCTAAGTTGGAGGTCGGATGGGAATGTTGTTTGGAGCTGAGCACCCAAAATAAAACACCTTTTCCAACGCAAACGGGGGGTGGGGGGGTGGAGAAACTACAAAAATGGCGACTGGCCAGTCAGAGTGGTTTCCATAGCAACAATATAATTGGTGAATCACACAGAAGCTGGAGAACCACTCACAGCGCCATCTGGTGTCCACAAAGTATATTGCAGTACAAATTAACTCCACTTTAGTGGATGTCATCTGAGACATAAAGACCTTTATTTCTATATATACACAAGAACAATATTTTTGAGGTTTTTTTTTTATTGAATATCCTTTTCTTGGAGGTGCCAGTGATAAATAATTTTATATTTCACTTTCTTTTCTTAGGCTAGTTTTATTATCTCCTATTCTCAATTGTACATTTCTTCTTCCTCTCCTGTTTTAATTTCTTTGCTCTCTCTCCCCTTCCTCTTCTTCCCTTCTTATAGCTTCTAAGAGTGCTTTCATCACGTTTATTAGAGACTTTCCTTTTTCTCTTTTTTCAAGTATTTTACAAGTATCATTTTTATTGTAGAATTCTTTTTTTGTGGTTGTTGGTCTTAGCTGTTGTTCTTTGATAGG